>CAIGQZ010032287.1:3345305-3367221 GCA_903798205.1 Danio tinwini
TTATCATCCATCCATCCAATGTCAGTTTATCATCCATCCATCCGTCCGTCTGTCCATTCATCCATCCATCCAACTTCAGTTTATCAGGCATCCATCCATCCGTCTGTCCATCCATCCAAACACCCATCCATTCAAACATCCATCCATCTATGCATCCATCCATTCATCCAAACAAACATGCTAAAAGAATATGAGATTTCAACTTCTAATATGTGATGTATTTCCGAAAGTGAAGTTCAGTGTGGAAAAGCACGTCTCTGTAAGCCGTTGACTGATGTCATTAGACCTAAAGTCATTTAAGGGCTTGATAAAGTCTATTCAAATGAACATTTATTTAGAGAAACATTATTTATCTTTCAAATAACATATGATGCAAATGCACATATCTGCACTGTTCACAAGAACTCCAGGAACACATATAAAGCAGTCCATTTGGATGATTATGAAGTCTTTTTGCTCCATGTCCTCTCCTGACCAGTGCTCTTTCAGTTGTCATTATTTAAAGTTGCAATTTCCATGTGCTCTAAAAGGTCCGCCGGTGCGTTCAGGGATGCAGATCACCGTCTCCATGGCGATCAGAAGGCGGAGCTTCCACGCTGCTATGGGAAAACAATCTGGACAATCTGAAGGACAGACAGAAGAAGCGCAACAAAAGGCTTTAAGAGCGTCAGACAGCTCGTTCAAACCCTGAGCGCGTATGTGTGAGGCATTGTCTACATACACACCATCCATCACGCGGTCAGGTGGCTCTCTCCCTCTCTCATCATTCTCTACAGCGCTCTTTCTACAGCATGAAATCAATTTTTAGCTCCTCATTTCCTTTGCCAAGAAAAGAGGCAAGTCTGCCAGACACACACACACACACACATTCCTCATGTATTCCCAGTGGACTTGTTAGGTGGAGTCTGGGTTTAATTCTTGCCTAATTTAAAGTGTAAGAAGCATTTAGTTCACAAATGATGATCCTAAAACTTTTCAAACACACACACACATAGAAATACACACACCGTGATCAAAGATGCACCCACACACACACACACACACTGTCTTCATTGTGGAGACCACCCAGTGTGTGTATGTGTGTGTGTGTGTGCAGTTACTTATCTGTAGTTCAGGAACCAAACTATATAGTTTGGTGTATATACATAAAAGCACAGTGGCGCAGTGGGTAACACGATCGTCTCACAGCAAGAAGGTCGCTGATTCGAGCCTCGGCTGGGTCAGTTGGCATTTCTGTGTGGAGTTTGCATGTTCTCCCCGTGTTGGCGTAGGTTTCCTCTGGGTGCTCCGGTTTCCCCCACAAGTCCAAAGACATGTGGTATAGGTGAATTGGGTAGGCTAAATTGTCTGTAGTGTATGAGTGTGTATGAATGTTTCCCAGTGATGGGTTGCAGCTGGAAGAGCATCCCCTGTGTCAAACATATGCTGGATAAGTTGGCGGTTTTTGAAGGTATTGAATTAATATGGCTATGGTAACACAACAAGTATAGTAATAAGTGAAGTTTATTTATTAATTATGATTGAACATGGCTGGATCTGCATTAACCATGTATGATCCACCAATCAGACAATTACTAACCCACTATACAGGGAGTGCAGAATTATTAGGCAAGTTGTATTTTTGAGGATTCATTTTATTATTGAACAACAACAACCATGTTCTTAATGAACCCCAAAAAAACTCATTAATATCAAAGCTGAATATTTTTGGAAGTAGTTTTCAGTTAGTTTTTAGTTTGAGCTATTTTAGGAGGATATCTGTGTGTGCAGGTGACTATTACTGTGCATAATTATTAGACAACTCAACTAAAAACTAATATATACCCGTTTAATGATTTATTTTCACCAGTGAAACCAATATAACATCTCAACATTCACAAATAAACATTTCTGACATTCAAAAACAAAACAAAAACAAATCAGTGACCAATATAGCCACCTTTCTTTGCAAGGACACTCAAAAGCCTGCCATCCATGGATTCTGTCAGTGTTTTGATCTGTTCACCATCAACATTGCGTGCAGCAGCAACCACAGCCTCCCAGACACTGTTCAGAGAGGTGTACTGTTTTCCCTCCTTGTAAATCTCACATTTGATGATGGACCACAAGTTCTCTTTGGGGTTTAGATCAGGTGAACAAGGAGGCCATGTCATTAGTTTTTCTTCTTGTAGACCTTTTCTTGACAGCCACGCTGTGGAGTACTTGGACGCGTGTAATGGAGCATTGTCCTGCATGAAAATCATGTTTTTCTTGAAGGATGCAGACTTTGCACGCTTCTTGCAACCCTGTTGACTATTTTGAATAAAACGCTTGATTGTTCGATGATCACGCTTCAGAAGCTTGGCAATTTTAAGAGTGCTGCATCCCTCTGCAAGATATCTCACTATTTTTGACTTTTCAGAGACTGTCAAGTCCTTCTTTTGACCCATTTTGCCAAAGGAAAGGAAGTTGCCTAATAATTATGCACACCCGATATAGGCTGTTGATGTCATTAGACCACACCCCTTCTCATTACAGAGATGCACATCACCTAATATGCTTAATTGGTAGTAGGCTTTCGAGCCTATACAGCTTGGAGTAAGACAACATGCATAAAGAGGATGATGTGGTCAAAATACTCATTTGCCTAATAATTCTGCACTCCCTGTAAAGAGCCAGGGTTTCTCACTACAGTCATCTTCGATTTGAAGAGTCCCCCCTTCCATCCCTACTCCTCCACCTTTCCCTTCATAGGGCGGCACGGTGGCCCAGTGATTAACACTGTTGCCTCACAGCAAGAGTTGAGAGGGTGGGAGTTCTCGAGATCTATCAGAGCTCAAAGCTCCCCTCTCACCCTGCAAACGGGAGGGAGCCCAGGGCTCAAGGACCTTTTGAGCTCAGGGCTCTCTCCCGGGACAGCATGCCAAACTTGCTTTATAATCAATCATCAGCTAAGTGTGAACTCTTGAAATTTAATTAATGAATAAATTACTAGGTGGGGCAGTGGGTAGCACCATCGCCTCACAGCATAAAGGTCGCTTGTTTGAGTCCCGGCTGAGTGAGTTGGCATTTCTGTGTGGAGTTTGCATGTTCTCCCCGTGTTGGGTTTCCTCCAGGTGCTCCGGTTTCCCCCACAGTCCAAACACATGCATTATAGCTGAATTGAATAAACTAAATTGGCTGTAGTGTATGAGTGCGAATGCAAGAGTGTGTAAGTGTTTCCCATGCTGGAAGGGTGTCTGCTGCATAAAACATATGCTGGATAAGTTGGCGGTTCATTCCGCTGTGGTGACCCCTGATTAATAGAGACAAAGCCGAAAAAGAAAATGAATGAATAAACTGAATTAAACACAAATGTAAATGGCAGTTTATTCAATAAAGCAGAGGTTGTACGTACTACATCATCTTATTCTGAGAGTTTTGTTTGGGTTTACATTCATGGTGGTGATTCTCCAGCAATGTTGCAGTATTTAAACTCTCTGTGATGTTTTGGTGGAAAATGCTGAGGTGAAGACAGTGTATTTCCAGTCAAACGTTCCCGATATTCCATCGGAATGTTTCTGATGTTCCAGTGGAATGTTTGTGATGTTCTGCTTTAATGAACATTTCTGGAGCGTGTCAGATGGCTGTCCAGAATCCTGTGTGTTAACCCGCTTTTATTTCCCCCCATTATTCAGAGCAAAACAGAAGAAGCCGAAAAAGAGGAGATGTGTTGTGACGGCATTTTCATCATCTTCTCTGTGACTGGTGTCGGAGCGAGCGGTCGGATCCAAAGAGGCTTTTGTGTCGTTATCACGGCTTGCTGAGTGATGCGCGCACACACACACACACACACACACACACACACACACATGGTGCGCTGCAGGTGCAGGATCCTGGAATGTGTTTGAAATGATGTTCACCTGCAGAGGCCGTGAGAACCTGAGGGACTCAACAGAAACACAAACTCCGCCGAGATCAAAGGTCAGAGGTCATCTTCCTGCTCTCATGTGAAATATCCACACACACACACACACACTAGAGTATTTCTCATCAGCCAACACAAATCTTCAACAGGTGCGGTGAGCGTCTCCGTCAGGATATGAGGTGGATTCTTTAGCTTGTGAAGAGAAATTTAATGCAAAGACCAGTGGTGTAAAGTAACTAATTACACATACTCAAATGACTTTGATTGAGTAGTTTTTCTCAGGAATTGTAGTTTACTAAGACTTTTTAAAAATGTGTACCTTTACTTTTCCTTGAGTACATTTTTAATGCAGTATCGCTACTTTTACTCCACTACTTTCCTTCAACCTGCAGTCACTACTTTATTTCCATCTATGGGGATTGACTGAGTACAAAAATCAGTCCTGTGATTCCTGTCCAATCAAATCGCACATACTGTAGAAAGTAAATCGCATCATACTGAACTACCTCAAGATATGTGCGCTTTATAATTGCAGAAAACTGTTTGGAAGCATTAAAATTGTCCAAGTTGTCCAGTTTCACTGATGAGAAGATGACGGATGTTTACTGTATGATGACGAAATGGCCTTAAACACCCAGCAGGCACAAGATGTCAACATGACGTCTGATTGATGTTGTACACCCAACGTTATTAGTACATCGCATTTTGTTTGGAAATGAAAATCGGGTTGATGTAAGAACTCAACGTCAGGCCAACGTCAATGACGAATGTCCAACCTAAAATCAACCAAAAATCAACATCTAATTATGTTACAGCTTGATGTTGTGAGGATGTTACCACTATGACGTCTATCAGATGTTGTGTTATGTTCTTCTATTGAGTCATTGATCACATGGGGGCGCTAGGGGTTACTCTGGGGTCTATAAAAGGGTAGAAGAAGAATGTGTTGAGAGAACCATGGCTGTTTCTCAATTCCAAGAACTCAAGCGGACTTGCGTTCTTGTGGAGACCGATCTTGCCAGGTCACCACGGAAGAACGAACTCGGGAGACCGCGAGGACAGAGAACGCGTCCTGTGAGGAATGAGTTGCTGCGTTCTTCCTGATGGTCACGTGACCTTCGCATGTTTTTAATGGAAAATTATTTACATTACAGCATTCATAACGATTTATTGTTTTTCCCCTTTTCAAAATATATAATCTGCATAAAGATTTTACAGATATACGTTGCACAATATAAATAAAACAGATTTTAATATGAATTTCAGCCAATAAACACCCTTAATGAGTTTATTCCTTTATTAAGATGTCCATGGTAATGTTTACTTTTACAGTTTCATTTAAGGAAACTCCTGAGATAGATAAGTTATATCTCTGAACTTTGGAAATAAATCTATATGAATTCCCAGGGCTTAATTTGTGCTTGGCGGATCCGGATCCGGCACCTCTGAAATCTGATCCGGCACCTCATTTTACCTATCCCCCTCTCCCGTCTGCTGTTCACTCTCACTTTCTACTGCGACTCCCCAACCCTCTTCACTTGACACCCCTCCGCCCTCCACCGCAACCACCCCCCCCCCCCCCCCCCCCCTCCCCCCCGCCCCCACCCCCCCCCCCCCCCCCCCCCCCCCCTCTCTCTCTCCACTTTCATGCGCGACACATCTCCATCCTCCGGTAACATGAAGGATTTGTTACCCCGATCTGTTCCAGGACCTCGCAATTCACAAATTAAGTACTGGTTCCAATACTCAAGACCGCAAGAACGAAGGACGTGTGAAACTTTCTGGATGTGTTGATATCGAGAACGCATCGATGCAGACTTGAGTACCGAATTCGCTCTAGAAGTCCCAGAAGTCATTGCGACTAGAGGTGGGAAGCGCAGCATCTCATTTCCCACAGGACTCGCTCTCTGTCCCAGTTCGTTCTTCCGAGGACACCTGACAAGACCGCTCTCCACAAAAACACAAGTCCGTTCTCTGCGTTCTTGGAATTGAGAAACAGCCCCTGTGTGTGTAACCATGTGGCTGTTTAGCTCTGAAGCTAATAAATCTTCTTGAACTTGAAATCTTCTTGACTCCTCATGCTTGAGCAACCACGACAAAATTGGCCACAAGCATGCTACTAATTGTGAACCGAATTTGAGCTGAAGATGGCTGCAGTTGCTTCATTTCCTACACCATTCCTGTCATGTACTGGTGAGCCTTCAAAACCTTTTGATGTTTGATTGAAGATGTTCAAGAATTACTTACTGGTTGTGAATGCATCTGGACAGGCCCGTGCATGTGCAGAACTGAAGATAAGGGCACAACATGGCAAGAACACGAAGTAACTTAACTAAAGACCGGGGAGGAAGGGCGGGGGGGATGGGGGAGTGGTGGAAATCGCGAACTGAATAGCGCGGGGGGCAATCGCGAACTGAAGAGCGGGGTGGGGGGTGGTTGAGGAAGGCGATCGCGGAATGAAAAGCCCTATGTGTGCACGTGCCTGCATCTGGAGATAAATGGCCTGCTGAAAGGAAAAGAGCTTTATTCCTGCACTGTCTGAGGACAGAAGGTCAGAGATTATTTTACACTTTGCCAAATCAAGGAGAGACTATGGAAGAAACTATTGAGGCTGTAGAAGTTTACTTTGTTCCTCGAAGGAATGTAATTGCAGAACGGCATGCCCTTAGAAAACGAACTCAAGCGTCTGGTCAAACTGTTTTACAGTATGTAACTTCACTTCGAGATTTAGGAGCCACATGTGAGTTTGGATCCAATCTTGATGAAATGCTACGTGGTCAGTTAGTGGAAAATGCAGTTAGCAATCGAATTAGAGAGAGATTTGTTGTTTTTGATTTTGGTTGCCAGACCTGATGAATAAATGTCAGTATTTAACGTCAAAATGATGCTTGTTTAAGATGTTGGCTCGATGTTGGATTTTGGTCACTTTCTAACACAAATAAAATCGACTAATAATCGTCATTACTGGACGTCAAAATAATAGGTGCGTTCGACTTCATGCAGCGCTGCGCAGATCGATCGAAGTCTGTCTTAAAGCAGTGCATGCCGGTTAGAAATGTTGTCCGGGTTGATGCTGCGCTGATGCCACGTGACTGTCACATGTGGCATCAAAGTACTGCGACATCGCTTCGAGATCAGATGACTGATTCAGCCGGTGCAGCATCTGAAGAGCAACTGCTTTAGCTGCGATGCCGACACTAATTTAACACGATTGGCTGAGTTCACCGCATGACAACAACCACGTGTGTTTCCGCTTTATTATTGGACAACTTCTGTCTCACAAATTTCAAAACAAACAATTAACTTTTTATACAAATCATGCTTATTAAAAGACTACAAATATTTTACAGCAGTAGCATCTTTTGTAAATAATGTTTATAATGACTAGATTGATTGCAAGGTTTATTCTGCTTTTTTGTACAGACTACTGAATTCAGCTTTATAAACGATTTAAATGATATATTTTAGTGAATAACCTAAATATTAACTCAAATAAGTCTCACAGACTTGTAATAAAATAATTATCATCATTGATCCTGACACCCCTGTAAAGATTTCCTAACAAATTGAGTAAAAAATATATTTTAATAAATGTAAAAATATATGATTATAAAATATGTTATTTTCCGTCAAGCCATTTATGCAGATATTTTAAAAGTGACACTGATGTACCTGCTCTTACTGGGAAATTTCTACATAAAGTGTAGCTCATTTATTTTGGTCCTTTTGTTCAATCTTTTTGGATTAAAGTGCTTTTTTAAAAATGTTTTCATTACCCAAAACAATCCTATTTGTGGATATTTATTAGCTTTTTATGTGCCCACTTGTTTTCCCCTTATTTCTCATGCGTTTGTTATATAGGCTACTTAAATTTAATGCATAATTCCCTTACTGTTTAAAAATGAACTATGGTTTGTAGAGACTGTATTCTGTTTTATTTGTACTGTAAATCTTTTGTTATTTCAATAATAAATGATCACGCCAACTTTGAGCCCACGAAGTGTCCGGTTTGATGGCTCTGTTTTTGACTCCGCCCCCGCCTGCGCTCGGCTAATCTCATTAATCATCGGCTGCATCCGTGCTTCGTGTCGAACGCACCTACTGTTGCACTTCGACGCTGGCTAGACATTGAATTTCGGTCACCTGACATCACAAGCTAAATCTAAGCTAAAATTAACGTCTTATCATGTTGTGTGCCTGCTGGGCAATAACTAAATGCACTACAGAATGTTACGTTTACACACACATGCACAAATGACAAACGCATCAGCTTTTAACAGCGTAATACTCACTATTCACTACTCTTGAGTACTTTCAAAAGGTTGTTTTACTCCCACTTTGAGTAATATTTACTGCAGATACTTTTACTCGCACTACATTTTTACTTGAGTATGATTTTTCAGTACTCTTTCCATCACTGGCAAAGACCAACGCACTGACATGATGTAGTTGCTAAATCTCATGCTCTGAGCTGTGAACGCGTCTAGATGCACTTCTTGATAATGCAATATTATTATTCATTCATTAATTTCCCTTCGGCTTAGTCTCTATTTCAGAGGTCCCCACAGCGGAATAAACCGCCAACTATTCCAGCTAGGGCTGCACGATTAATCGAACAAAGATCATGATCTCGATTCAACCCCCGCACAAGCATCTCTACGATTCAGGCCGTTATATCTTCAAGTTCAGGAGAGAAACATAAAGGCGTTCTCAAAAGTCTTTACATTGTTTTATATACGTTGCTCAGCAATTTAGACACCTCCAAATAGTGTTGAAAGAGGCAGCATACTGTATTTATAAGGTATTCATTCATTCATTTTCAGCTTAGTCCCTTTATTAATCAGGGGTCACCACATCGGAATGAACCGCCAACTTATCCAGCATTTGTTTTAAGCAGCGGATGCCCTTCCAGCCACAACCCAACACTGGGAAACACCCATACTCTCTTGCATTCACACACATACACTACGAACAATTTAACAAATTCAATTCACCTATAGCGCATGTGTTTGGACTGTGGCTGCAGACTCGGTGCAGTGCAATCTGAGCTGCATCCAATGCTTTTTTTAATGCGCTCACCTAACCCCGCCCCTCAAAGTGACGTCACTCGCTCCATTGAGTTCATTGTGTCTGACGATGCATCTCTGAGAAATGCGGTCTCAGCTTGCATCATAAAGCCTGCATCCAGATACTATTGGGGAAACCAGAATACCAGGAGGAAGCCCACTATAGTGTTTTTAAAAATGTGGCATCCCAGTGCAACTAATTCAGTCTTGCTTGATGAATTATAGCCAGGAATCATTTCAGAAAGCAATAATAAATAGGAAACTGGGAAATAATTATACAAGAAACATGGCGGGTGTGATAAGATGATTGACAGGGCACATAACTAAGCAACAGGACAGCCTATTAACAATGCAGTAGACTAGTTCATCCGAAAGCATGCATACACACTAGTATGTGTTTTCTCTTGGCCGATCGGGATGAAGAGTTTTGAAACATAAGCTAAATCACCGGGTAAGTGACATCAGCTCAGCTTGGTGTTTTTGGGCCTAAAGCCTCAAGCTCATGTTTGTACAGGCTCAGCGTGCACGAAATCATAATATGGCTTTAATTAGCTGATGAATCTCGTACACAAACACGCACAGCTGTGTTAATCAAACATATAAACACACATTCCTCACCTCACACCTGACGAGACACCTGAACTCAGAGCTGAGCTGCATTTAACTGAGTACAGCTGCACACACACAGAGTGAGAGCGCATAAAAAATCTTTATGCGTGTTCAATGTGGGAACAAGACAAGACTGTGTATATATCCTTATAAAATATCCTATAAAAACAGTGTTGTTTTAGTATCAGTGCCATCTTATTTATAATTTGTTGTTATAGGCTTTAATATACATGCATGTGGGTGGCCTCACAGCAAGAAGATCGCTGGTTCGAGCCTCGGTTGGATCAGTTGGCATTTCTGTGTGGAGTTTGCATGTTCTCCACATGTTGGCGGGGGTTTCCTCCGGGTGCTCCGGTTTCCCCCACAGTCCAAACACATGCGCTTTAGATGAATTGGATTACCTAAATTGGCCGTAGTGTCTGTGTGTATGTGAATGAGTGTGTATGGGTGTTTACCAGTGCTGGGTTGCGGCTGGAAGGGCATCTGCTACGTAAAACATATGCTAAAGTAGTTGGCGGTTCATTCCACAGTTGCAAGCTCTGAAATAGAGACTAAGCGAAAGGAAAATGTTTGATTTTTGCAAATTGTAAATTTATTTTTAAATCCGTTTATATATGTATTCCTCTTTTTTTATCTTTTCAAGAGTTCACACTTAGCTTGATAATAAAGCTTGTTTGGCATGCTGTCCCGGGAAAGAGCCCTGAGCTTGTAAGATCCTCGAGCCCTGGGCTCCCTCCCGTTTGCAGGGCGAGAGGGGAGTTTGAGCTCAGGTAGATCTCGATAAACTCCCCCGGCTTATTCTAGCTGAATGGTGGAAATGAATGACTAAGGAGAGGAGTGCTTGCTTAGAGCTTGACTATGGTATTAATTTTGAGTGTTCAATTTACTTAGGGTGCGTGTTATTTGGACTGTGGAAGGAAACCGGGAAACCCGGGGAAAACCCACGCGAGCACGGGGAGGACAAGCGAAAACTCCGCACAGAAATGCAGACTGATTTAGTAGGGACTTAAACCAGCGGCATTCTTGCTGTGAGGCAACAGTGCTAATCACTTACACCCCTTTCTAAAAAGGAGGGAAAGTAGAGGGGGGGGGGGGTTCTTCAAGACGAAGATATTGAGATAAGAAAACTCTGGTTATTTATAGTAAGTTAGGAGTTGTCTGATTGGATAATCGATCATGGGTTAATGCAGGACAGCTGAGAACAATCATAAGAACGTGATCCTCTCGAAATTTGTTTATACATAAACTTCACTTAGATTTTAATATTTGTATTAATTCAGTTGTTAATTAATTAGTTTGCTTTTAGTTATAATTTTGCATATATAAGAAAATTCTAAAGTAAGAAAGGAAGAAAAAATTAATATCTATATAGTTATATAGACAAACGCCATCCTATTTATTTATAATTTGTTGTTATAGGCTAAATTGTACATAAACACATGCAGTCATGTCCTGTTAATGTTCAATTGAAAAAATATTGTTTTGTTTTTGCCATTTGTATTAATTTTGGAACTTTTTTATGTGTGTATATGTATTTTAGTTTTATTCCATTTCATTCATTTTCTTTTCGGCTTAGTCTCTTTAATAATCAGGGGTCGTCACAGCGGAATGAACCGTCAACTTATCCAGCATATGTTTTACACAACGGATGCCCTTCCAGCTGCAACCCAGTACTGCGAAACATCCATACACACTCATTCACACACATACACTATGGACAATTTAGCTTACCCAATTCCCATATACCACATGTCTTTGGACTTATGGGAGGAACCGGAGCACATTAAGGAAACCCACGCAAACACGGGGAGAACATGCAAACTCCACACAGAAATGCCAACTGAGCCGAGGCTCGAACCAGCGACCTTCTTGCTGTTTTGCATACATGCAGTCATATCTTTTAATGTTCAAATTGTAAAAATGTTGCTCTGTTTTTGCTATTTGTATTAATTTTGTAAAATTTTTATACGTGTGTTATTAAAGGAAGAAAAAGTTAAATATCTGTATAGTTATATAGACAAACGCCGACCTATTTATAACTTGTTATTGGTTAATTCTTAATTTGTACATATACGTGCAGTCATATCTTTTTTATTTTTTATTTTGTACAATTGTTATATATGTATTTTTTTGTTTTATTCCACTTCATTTTTTCTATTTTAATATTTGTATTAATTCTGTTATATTAATGTAGTTTAATTAACTCATTAGTTCGCTTTTACTTAAAATTTTGCAGAGCTTCCAAAATAAAAAAATGAAGATTTCTAAATATCTATATAGTTATATAGACAAATAAAGACATTTCATTTGTATATTTTAATCTTTTTTATTAGTTCTGTTCAATTAACTTATTATTGTATCACTATTATTAAACTATTATTAATTTTATTTGAAGTTTTGCATAGCTTAAAAAAGAAAAAAGGAAGATGTTAAATAGTTATATAGACAAAGCAATAGTTTGTCAATATAATTTATACATTTATTTTATATAATTTGTCTATATTTCTAAAATATCATTCATTTTTCTTCGGCTTAGTCTCTATTTCAGAGGTCGCTACAGCGGAATGAACCATCAACTATTCCAGCATATGTTTTACACAGCGGATGCCCTTTCAGCTGCAATCCAGTACTGGAAAACACCCATACACACTTGTTCACACACACTCATACACTACAGCCAATTTAGCTTATTTAGTTCATACAGCGCATGTGTTTGAACTGTGGGGGAAACTGGAGCACCCGGAGGAAACCCACGCCAACACGGTGAGAACATGCAAACTCTACACAGAAATGCTTTCTGGCACAGCCGGGACTCAAACCAGCAGTCTTCTTGCTGTGAGGCCACAGTTCTAACCACTGAGCCACCGTGTCACCACATTTCTAAAATATAGTATAATATATATATATATAACATGCACAATTATGCGTTTATATATTAAACTCCTTCATTGTGCATTTTTTAATGACCTGCAAAGATTTGGTTAAGACTAATGTACTGAATGTGAATTTGCATGTAGTAGAGTGAGTGATGGAGCAGTATTTGCATTGGCAGAGATTTTGGGTTAAAGTCCCAGAACAGTAAAACTAACACCAGAACCTGCATCCTTATGAACTGAGGCTATGAAACTTATATTAGTGTTATTTGCTTAATTAAGCTTAATTTGTACTGTTGCTTTTCTTGTCAAAGTGCATAATGAGAGATTGATGAATTTTTCGTACATTGATTAACTGAAAGTGGATTTTAGTGGTTGTTAAAGATCTTATGCAAACCCTAAGAGTTGCTTTATAGATGATCATGATGTTAGTAATCAGTAATGATGACGTTTGAGTGTTTTGCACAGGTTAGTATCTGGCGCCCTCTTGTGGAGAAAGAGGATTTAATCGCTTCCAGTTTGCGCATTACATTTTTAATTGATAATATATTAATCCATTATGCATAATTGCAGATTTACAATAGTCATTTCATGCAATAAAACCAAAAAAACAAAACAGAAATTCATAAAGCAGACTGCTGTAAGGTAAATGATTAAATAAAGGGTGTGTGTCTGAATATTAGTCTGTGTGTGCGCATTTATTCGGCAGATCTTCATAAAGTTCCACTCTCCATTTTCAGGTCCACCTTCATCTTCTGTTTCTCCATCACCGTCTCCAGCTCTGAGGCTCTGTGAGCATCCTGACACACAGACAGATGGTTAGTGTGTGTATGTGTGTGTGTGTGTGTGTGTGTGTGTGTGTGTGTGTGTGTGTGTGTGTGTGCATTGTGAACATTTTATTGCCTTCTAAAAGCACACTTATATTTTTGGATGATCTATTACTTTAACTAATGATTATGTGTGTCAGGGTTGCCAAATATGCGCAGATTAGTGCGAATAGTGCATATTGCATCAATTCTATTTATAGGGTTGCACTGAAATATTTTACTCTACCAGATATATATTCTACTATTGATAAAAAAAAACTGTGCTAGGATGATGAAACACAGTATAAGCACAGGGTGAAGTCTAGAAGGGATACAACTGTGGATACGCACATCAATATAGCAAATTACAGTATTTTTACATTAGGGTTGGGTTGGGATTAGGGTTGGGCTAGGGGTAGGCCATAATAAAATACAATTTAATGAGTAAATTAATAAATAATATGAATAATACTCAGTATAATTACTGTTTTTACATTAGTGATGGTTGGGTTTAGGGTGGAGGTAGACCTTAATAAATACAATTAATGAGAAATTTAATGAATAATATAATAATTCTCATTAACTTCCGGCCGCAAACATATCTGATCTAGCAAAAACCTAAGCACACTAGTGTGTGCGGCTGTTTTTGTTTTCATAACAAATTGACAAGACTCTCTAGCAGCTCATCCAGAACGCTGTGGCCAGGATTCTGACCAGAACCAGAAAGTCTGAGCACATCACACCTGTCCTCAGGTCTTTACACTGGCTCCCAGTTACATTCAGAATAGATTAAGTATTATTACTTGTCTATAAATCACTAAATGATCTAGGACCTCAATACATTACAGATATGCTCACCGAATACAAACCTAACAGATCACTCAGATCTCTAGGATCATATAAACTAGAAATTCCAAGAGTTCAGTCAAAGCAGGGTGAATCAGCCTTCAGCTACTAACAGCGCCCCCTGCTGCTGGAATCAGCTTCCAGAAATGATCAGATGTGCTCCAACATTAGGCACATTCACATCAAGACTGAAAACACATCTGTTTAGCTGTGCCTTTACTGAATGAGCACTGCGCTACGTCCGACAGATCGCACTATTATGTTTTTTCTTATTTTTCATTCTTTTATAACCTGTTTTAACACATTTTTATCTGTTTCTATCTGGTTTTTTTTTTAATGTTTTTTTTTTCTTCTTATACTTATGTCTTTTATTCCTGGTTATGTAAAGCACTTTGAATTGCCACTGTGTATGAAATGTGCTTTATAAATAAACTTGCCTTGCCTTGCCTTAGCATTGTTACTTAATAGTAGCTTCAAAAGTATATGTAAATGATTATTTACAATTTAATTAATATCTGGAGTGCTTTTTTTATTTAGATTTTTCAAAATATCTTTAATTTAACATTAATTTCACATTTTCACTTGCACTGGAGTTGTTCTGCAGGCTAGCTGTGTTGTCAACCTTAAGGCACGATAACTACTAATACTTACTAATAGCAGTTACTTTTAATGAAGTAACCTTGTGTCATGCATACAGTGATATAAGATATGTATTGTTATAAACAGACGGTCGCATATTTTGAGTTTTGATATTATTTGACTATATTTTATTGGCCATTGGGCTAGTTTTAGGATAGTTTTGACTGGCTGTTGCGCTACTTTTGTTTTAAAACCTGGCAAGCCTGAGGCCTGCACCAATTAAGTTTCCAATTAAGTAAACAATTCTGAGGTTGTTGTGAGAAGGGATACAGCTATGGCCGGAAGTTAATGAGAATGATTTATATTATTTGTTCAATTATTTATTATTTGTATTTAAGTTACATCTACTCCTATCCGAACCCTAAATGAACACCTCACAATAATGTAAAAACAGTAATTATACAGAGTATTTTTCTTATAATCTTTATAAAACTACCCATTAATTGTATTTTATTAACCCAACCCTAAACCCAACCGTCATTATAACTACAATTATTTATTAATTTATTAATTAGTATTTATTAAATTACCTATTCATTTTCCTTCGGTTTAGTCCCTTTACTCATCATAGGGTCGCCACAGCGGAATGAACCGCCAACTTATCCAGCATATCTTTTACACAGCGGATGCCCTTCCAGCTGCAACCCAGTATTGGAAAACACCCATACACACTCAATCACATACATACACTATGGCCAATTTAGTTTATTCAATTCAGCTATAGAGCATGTGTTTGGACTGTAGGGGAAACCGGAGCACCCAGAAGAAACCCACGCCAACATGGGGTGAACATGCAAACCACACAGAAATGCCAACTGACCCAGCCGGGACTCAAACCAGCAACCTTTGTGCTGTACGTGCTAACCACTGAGCCACCGTGTCGCCTTAAATTACCCATTAACTTGTCATTTATTAACATCTACCCCTACCCCAACCCTAAACCTACCAATAATGTAAAAATATGAATTATTGAACAGTCACAAACATTACGCTACATTGATGTGAGTATACCACAGCTGTATCCCTTCTAGACTTCACCCAATTCTAGCTTTCACGAAGGCAGCTCACTTTAATTGCTCTTTGTTTCCATGAGCTATTTTATAATCTTTCTTGATGGTACTTAAACCCAGAATTGTTGCAAACTAAGCTGAAACTTAACTGGCTATCCAGATAATCCGGCTTCATCACGGTGTGTGTTGGTGTTGTACCTCTATCTGCGCTCTCTGTACGGTCAGCTGACTGTAGACTCTGGCGCCCTCTTCAGGAATCACAGCGCGCAGCTCTTCTTTATTCAGAGAGAAAAGCTGAGCTCCATTCAGAACCCGCAGACACTGGACAGTCCTGTACACACACACACACATACACAATCCTTATTTCAGTCTATACACGGTTATATCATACTCAAAGCAAGCTGATATGATCAAGCATATATGTGGGATCACACATATAGTCTAATGTTGCATGGGTATATCTTGGTCATTTATATTATTAGCATGTATTTATTGTGCTAAAACTATTAGAATATTATGTAAAGATCATGTTCCACTTGGATATATTTTTAAATGTCTTACTATATATAAATATGAACTCAATTTATTATCTAAGACATTGCTAAGCACTTTATTTAGACACATTTAAAGACAATTATCTCAATATTTAGATTTTTCTGAATACTCAGATTCCATGTTTTTCCATATATCTCGGTCAATTATTGTTCAATTCTAACCAAGTATACATCATTAAAATATTATTTATTCAACATTTATCTTTCTAGATATGTACATTTAAATTCACATTTTATTTATACATGACATGTTTATTTAAGGTTATCAAATTTAATGTACAATGTGCTTTTAAAGACATAATTAGAGGCAAGTTTTACAAAAATGTGCAATGGGTTATAGTCCAAATGTACTACAACATCAAATTATAAACAATAGCAGCAAATAGGTTAACTAAATATTTACCAAATTTAAGGGCAAAATAATAATAAAGAAATGATAGTAATCCTTAAAAATAAGAAAATAAGTAAAAAAAATTAATAGATAGATGGAGGTAAGAAAAAAAAGATCATAATCATCCATCTATAAGTACTAATATTGGTGACTAAATAGTCACAAAGTCTCTAGAAAGGCACAGAAAACAAAATAATACATATTTTTCATGCCACGGCACAATCCTGTAGTATAGACATGTCTAATATATAGTTTTTATTTTAATACTATTTTTACATTTGCTGTAAATTTCAGTTTCTGTTCATTTTATTAATGTCAGTTTTAGTTTCTTTTTAATGTTGTGAACACATTTCTATTTAGTATTTCTATATTTAGTTTCAGTTTTAGTAATTCTAGTTAATCAGAGTTAACAGAACACGTCCAGTGTCGACCAGAGGAAAGATTAATGTTTGCACAGCTTACATAAACTCATGCAAACTTCTTAGTAATAAAATTAAAATAATATTTTGAACAAACACTAAACCCAAAACCATCAAATTACGAAGAATTAGGACAAATGTCTTTATATCAAACTTAAACAAACAGTAAACATGCCAAGAAAAAAAAAATGATATCAACTAGTCCTGACAGCATATGTTTAATATATACGCTACCGCTGAATATATACGATACGCCACTCTGAAGACTGAAGTAATGAAGTTGAAAATTCTTCATTAAATTCACTGGAATAAATGATTAAATTAAATGATTAACTACTTTTGAACCGTTATTTTATAGTGCAGTAACATTTCACAGTTTTACTATTTGTACTGTATTTTTAATTAAATAAATGCAGCTTTGGTGAGCAGGAGAAGCTTATTTTAAAACTTTTAAAAATCCTACAAACCCCAAACTTTTGACTGGTAGTGTATATATAACACACACATATACATACACCAATGAAGTTCATTAATTTATTTTCTTTTCTGGCTTAGTCCCTTTATTAATCAGGGGGTCACCACAGCGAAATGAACCGCCAACTTATCCAGCATATGTTTTACTCAGCAGATGCCCTTCTAGCTGCATCCCATCATTGGAAAACACCCATACATTCTCATTCACACACATACACTATGGACAATTTAGCTAACCCAATTCACCTATAGTGCATGTGTTTGGACTTGTGGGGGAAACCGGAGCACTCAGAGGAAATCCACGCCAAGACGGGGAGAACATGCTAACTTTACACAGAAACGCCAACTGAACCAGCCGAGGCTTGAACCAGTGACCTTCTTGCTGTGAGGCAACAGCGCTACCCACTGCGCCACCCACACAAATGAAGTGATATGCTAAAATCATTTAAGAAATCTTTTGCATAAATATATAAATTACATTAGAATGAAATTCTAGAGACAATTCTAGACATTTTATAGAATTATCTGTTGTGTGTTGTCTTAGACCCCACTCATGGCTGAGAATTAGGTTTATTAGGTTTTAACTCCTTGACTTGTCATCCCTCTTTTCTGCTTCATACAAAAAAAATCAGGAGCCATGCTTAGTCAAAATAAAATCATCATCATATTATTTAAACTTTAGTTTTGTTGACCTCCAAAACTCACTGCATGCCGACACCTGTACATAAAAGGCTGTTACCCCGGCCCTGCCATAAAATGCACCCCCTCTGAAATGTGCATCTGTCAACTTAAATTTATACAATATTTTAATAACAGGGTTATGGCACTAAATATATATATATATATATATATATACAATACCAATGAGATTTAGGCCCAATCAAAATTCTATTTTTGTACCCCTTCCCCTTGACCCTTAAAATCGAGTGTGAGGTGGAAGGGGCTTCAAAATGTACCCCTAAGAATTGGGACAGCACTACAACACCTGCACATGTCATCATATGTCATCGCGATCTCTTGCTTCACATGAGATCAGACGATCACGACTGCTGTAGTTATTCCAGTTGTGTTATTTTTTGGTATTTATCTTCAGGAAATCACTGAAGGCATATATTATGTTATCATAAAGATCTAATGTGGCAATAAGATCGTAACTGTACTGTGTATTTACACAGTGGCCGTATTCATCTATGTAAACAATCGAAAACAACATTAACATTATAGCAGACACTGTAAAAGGCTCATTCTCAGTCACTAGACTTTTCTGACAGGGTGTTCGATTGTCATCGAGTGTCAGAATGTTGTGGGACTGCTGTACGGGATTATTATTATTATGGATTATAGATCGCGAAATTTAGCGGGTTTTATGTTAGCGTTTAGTTTTTTTTAAAGCATGACGGTAAAACACGAATGCGGTTATGAATGTATTAAAACATGTGATTGTTGTAAAAATGTATAATAATGACAAAAATATACCAATTTGTGGCTCTTCTGACTTCAAGGTGCAGCTATCCTGCCGTTGTGGCTGGTGTTTTCTGGGAAATTTTCTTACCTCTTGGTTTCGAGTGTGGTCCTGAAAAATCTCAGTTCGAAGGTCGATCTACCCCTTCCCCTTAGCCCTACGCCTTCAAGCTAAAGAGAATTGGGACACCCCTACCCCTTCACGGGAACGTGCAAAATGAGGGGTAGGGGTATGGGGAAGGGCTAAGGGGTAGAATTGGGATTTAGTGAAATTAGTTGTTTAAAGGGCACCTCGGTTACCCCTTTTTCCAGATTTAATATAAGTCTTTTGTGTCTCCAGAATGTGTCTGTAAAGTTTGAGCTCAAAACACCCATCAGATTATTGATTATAGCTTTCACTAGTTTGTCTTTATAGCTCTCAACAGATTTTTGCTGTTTTTGTGTACTGCGCCTTTAAGGCTAGTCCTCCCCACCCACCGTTCCCACGTGCCTGTCAGCGTCCCTCGGCTGCCTCAGACAACTGACAGACATAAAGGACATAAATCTCACGTAATGTTTGTGAGAAAAACTAGAGTAAGAGCTTTACCAATGAGTATTTGATGCATTTGTTGTGGAGCTGCAACGATGATTCACACACAATGTCATTACAAAGTTCACGCACACACACATACACACACACACACACACAGCACAGACACACACGCACATACATACAGCGCACGCATTTAGCATTGCACTGTCTTTGTACGCAAATGTGACAGAATACAGGTTAATCTCCACTGCTGTATGGATATCTGTTACGGTAATGTACAAAATAAACCTGATTTAACGTCCACAAACCGGGATTGAAGAGTCGTCTTTTATTATTGTTCTGACACACGGCTGTGTTGATGAAGTAAAGCTGAAGTAAATCGCTGTAATTCATTACACACATGCACTGTTTTAAAAGATTTTAAACTTGTAAAACTCACTGTTGATCACATTTGATGATGATTGATGATCCTAGAAAAGTGAACAGGCCTTTTATTTACGGTTGATTTGCGCACGTCCTGTCTTGCTGATATGATTATACACATTACTACGGAGACATGTTAATACGGAGCTGTCAATCAATTCGGTGGGCAGGGAAACCCCACTCCTACGTCAAGTTGCGGTCGGTCTTAAAACCGTTCCAATTGGTCCATCAATTTTATGTTGTTAAATAAAAAAAGGACTGGGTGTGTTTATATCACCCCAATGACGGTCTATACACTATACCTACACATATGTCTGTCAAAACAGCTTGAAAAGTAGATTTTTCACCATAGGTGCCCTTTAATGTGTGGTTTAGTTGCAACCAACAACAATAATTTTATGTTTTCAGTCCTCTACATTAGACAGTTTTTTTGTTTTACATTAATTTATAAAAAATATATTTATAAAGTTTGTTTTAAAATGCGTTTCCTTTAATCATAATCATGATTACATTATAATTAATTGTGGCCTTTGGGTTTTTTTAATGTAGACTGAAAATCCTAATGAAAGTCTATGAAAGTGGTCCATTTTATGGCAGGGGTGCGTTTCTCGGTACAACAC
Source organism: Danio tinwini (assembly GCA_903798205.1). Lineage (NCBI taxonomy): Eukaryota > Metazoa > Chordata > Actinopteri > Cypriniformes > Danionidae > Danio > Danio tinwini. The sequence goes on from CAIGQZ010032287.1 coordinate 3,365,915, forward strand.
CTGTTGCACATTGCATAAGCGGCACGTGAGTAGTGCGTATTTTTTTCAGCATGCATGTTCACAACCGGGCGTTGTGTTCACCAGTGTTGGTTCGGTTGCACACCGAGAATAACATCTTTATGTAACGAAATAAATATTTCATGGGGGTGATTTATTCGCATGAAAAAATAGTTGTGTGGCGTGAGAATACTGTCAATTGCTTGACTCTCACGCCGGATGCATGAGAGCTGGCAGCCATGCAAATGTTTTGAAATACATTAAAGGGAAGCACATATCTTAGCCTTACCCTGGAGCTTGTTCACCTTCCGCCTATGACTAAGAAGATAGATTTCCTACATCACTGCATTGGCGAAATAGCTTCTGTGGTTAATATAAACTCATGCTAATGTGATTTGGCTCACATTTGTTTCCATCATTAGCGATGTGAAGAGGTGTTACAAGTGGATTATTATTATTATGAATAGCTGACTGATTGCTGTGCTAAAGTGTTTGCTCACGGTTCACTGAAGCCTTTCTTGCGCAGCCAGTTCTCCACTTCTGCTGGCGGTGAGTTGTAGTCCAGTGGGGCGGACGTGTCTGCTGAACGATGGATGACCAGTCGAGGAGAAAGATTCTTCCCAGAGGTCAAACGCTGGAGCAGTTCGTCATTCACCTGCATCACTGACACAGAACAAGTGAGTCAATATTGGCATGAGGAGAATCTACAGTTAGCATTATGTACTGTTATAGTATGGTTTAGTTGTATTAAAATTAAGCTATAACATGCTAGCAACATGATAAAACAGAGCAACAACATGCTAACAATGTTCTAAAACGAGGGTACCAGCATATTAAAATATTGTAGCAATTGTACAGCCTCTCCACCCTTGTGTACTACTCCGCCCACATACAGCAACAACCAGACGATGCTCTACAGTTTAATAAATATTGCTGCTGTTGGACAACATAGTGTACCTTTGGGGCTTTTTTAGTCGAGAATGTAGTTGTTTAGATTGCAACTATGCAGTTTATTTATAAGGATAGTGCCTATTTGCTAAACGAATCACTGGCACTACCCTTCCTACACTTCAAGAACTTTACTCTTCCAGAGTAAGTAAAAGGGCTCGCAAAATCACTCTGGACCCCTCGCACCCAGCACACTACCTGTTCGAACTGTTACCGTCTGGTCGGCGCTACAGAGCACCAAGCACAAAAACAGCCAGACACAGGAAAAGTTTCTTTCCTCAGGCCATCTACCTCATGAACAGTTAAATATTCCCCTACTGTGCAATAAACGTGCAATACTTTCTCATACGCACTTGTACACA
>CAIGQZ010032287.1:3382221-3393344 GCA_903798205.1 Danio tinwini
TCATGTTAGTTAATGAAAATACATTTGTTTACTGTTAGCCCAATGTTAACAAGCATTGATTTGGATGTTAATAATGCATTAGTGAATATTGAACTATGATTAATAAACGGTGTACAAGAATATTCATAATTAGTTCATGTTCGTAAATGCATTAACTAATGAAACCGTATTTAAAGTGCAAATAAACAGAGCAAGTAGAGATTTCCAGGTGTGTTATGCATTAGTTCATCAGTTTTTTAAAGTGTGTTTAAGATGATGCAGGTAAAGTAATATTTTAATTTTCATCCACATACAGGGTAAATACTGCTGACGGCCTCATGACACAACACTTTCCCATCAGCCCCGTGGACTAGGTACTGATAACAGGCCTGATAAGAGCACACTACAGGTTTGTTTTAGCCTTTCCCTTGAGCAAATTCAGTTCACTCTGGCTGTGTTTTTTTGTTTATTTTCAGCATACCATCTGCACTTTTCTTCTGGTTTTTCTTCTTCTTTTTGCTCCTCTGGTCGAGGATGATCTGAGCCTCTGCTGACTGCTGCAGCTTTCCGATGAATGCTTCGATGTCATCAAAACAGTGATTGAGGATGTCCTGGAAGTAAGCAGAGCAGACGCTTAATGGTAAGGAGATAGCTGATGGATTGGGTTGTTTCTGAACGCTCAGACTGTTGATAATGTAAACAGTTGACATCAGCTGGTCATGCTAATGGTCAAACTGAAGGTCAACAAGAGCACTAAAGTCAACAAACAGTCTTACAAATCAACACTGACTGCACAACACATGCTAATAAAGTCCTGCTTTAGTTTGAATAACAGGAATATGTTGCATCTTAAAATGTATTTAAATAGAATATAAAGATATATTAAAATATATTTCAAATATGTTTATGTTTTATAAGACATTATAATAATAAATAATACATGATATATCATTAAAAATAGCTTTAAACATTAAATATTAGTTTTAATTATTAACTAATATCTAATAACTGATTTCTTTTGTTTTTGTCATGATGACAGTACATGATATTTTACTGTTATTTTGCAAGATATAGTGCAAATTAATTCCCAGTACTGCGTAAAGCATGTGCTGGATAAGTTGGCAGTTCATTCCGCTGTGGCCATACCAGATTAATAAAGGGACTAAGCTGAAAAAAAAATGAAGGAATGAATAGTGCAATTTAAAGGCTTAACTAGGTTTGTAAAGTAACTGGGCAAGTTAGAATGATTATGCAAGTCATTGGACAACAATTGAAAAAAATCTATATTTTTTAATGTGGCTAATAACATTGACTTTAGCAATTTTTAACAATCATTCATTGATTTTTCTTCACCTTAGTCCCTTATTTATCAGGGGTTGCCAAAGCGGAATGAACGGAATTATATGTTTTACACAGCAAATGCCCTTCCAGCTGCAACCCAGTACTGGGAAACACCCATACATTCTCACATTCATACACACACACTTATGCACTATGGCCAATTTAGTTTATCAAATTTACTTATAGTGGATGTGTTTGGACTATGGGGGAAACCGGAGCACCCGGAGGAAACCCACGCCAACACGGGGAGAACATGCAAACTCCACACAGAAATGCCAACTGGCCCAGCCTGGACTTAAACCAGCGACCTTCTACAATATGTAAGTGAATTTAAAACCTTTTGAGGTCTAAACTTTAGGTATTGAAATTTAAGACATTTTAAGACCCAGCAGATACCCTGAATAAAAGCTTTAGCAATTATCAGACACATTTGTTTACAGTAATACAGTAAAGTTTGCAACTTATCATGTTATGATATCTAAGAATATATATGCAAGTTTTTTTTGCAATACACAAAAGCTTTAGCAATTATTAAAAAAATTTAAGTAAAACTAGTTTGATACTCACCACCTCCATCTGAGCCTTAAGGAAAGATTTATCAGGTTGGCCGTTTACCAGTCCATTAGCTAGAAATAATGAAGAGTGTGTTAGTCTGCGTCTGCTTATAATAATTCATATAATATTACTATTTCTGATTCACACACCTCTGATGCCTGGGTAGGGTGGAGGCGGGTGGGATGCGGGTGGATTTGGGGCTTGGGTGTAAGGAGGGCTGGGTATTCCTGAAATATCCATACTGGACTCTGAGTACCTGAAACATACATTTACATGAAAAAAAACACACCCTTTATTCAGAATGAAGTGTGTGTTGTACTCAGCCGGACAATGACCAGATTTACAGTATTGCAGACATGTACGTCACAATGTGCTTTAATTCAAATTGTGCTTTAATTGTTGTCACACAATGCTAATGAGTCACTAAAAATACATCAAACATCTTTGATAAGAGTTGGATAAAAAAAAAAAAAACATCATACATGTATGAACTAGCACATATGACAGATTTCATGAGGGAAAGAAAACTTTTTAAGGATCTAAATAAAAAAAATAAGAATAAAATAAAGAAATAAAAATAGAAACTGCAATAATGACAAAACATAAAATAAAGATGATTAAAGGATTCAATTATTTTAAGTACATTCACTAAGCTATATTTAAAAAAGCACGTTTAAATAATAAATAATTAAAAATACTATTTATTGCACATATTAAGGTATACAATTATTTTAAAACATAACAAAAAATAAAGACAAGGTATAATAAATAAATAAAAGACTAATAAATAACTCTTAAAAAAAAAGATAAATAAATAATTACAAAAAAATAAAGTAAAGACAATGATTAAACAATTTTTAGTAAATTCACTAAGCTATACTGAAAAAAACACAAAAGGCTAAATTAAATAATAAAAAATAAACAATATACATTTAAAATACTATTAGTGCATTAACTAAACTATAAAAAAATAAAGTAAAATTATAACAAAAAATTAAGACAATGAAGAAAACTTTTTCCATTGCAATTACTAAGCTATAAAATAACTAAAACAATAACAAAAGTAAAATAAAGACAAGGATTACAAACTTTTCAATGCATTCACTAAGCTATAGAAAAACTAATAAAAATTAAATAAAAACAAAAAATTAAATAAAATTATAACATAAAATTCAATGAATAAACACTTTTATGTGCATTTACTAAGCTACATAAAATAAATAAAAGATAAAATAAAATAAAACATTTAAATACAATAAAGACAATTATTAAACATGTAAATGCATTCACTATACTATAAAAATAAATTAAAAAGGCTAAATAAAATATGTTAAACACTTTTTAGTGCATTCATTAAGCAATAAAAAAATAAAAGACTACTGTAAATAAAAGTATTATAAAAATAAGTTCTTTGAATAAACACGTAAAAGCTATAAAAAATTATTAAAAAGACAAAAAATATTTATAGGCAATGATTAAACACCTTTAAATGCATAAGCTACATAAAATAAATAAATAACAAAAAAAACAAAAAAAAAACAATAAAAACAATGTTTAAACACTTTGAAATGCATTCAGCTACATAAAAATAAACAAATAATCGAATAAAAATACAATAAAGACAATGATTAAACACTTTTAAATGCATTTACTAAGATATATAAAATAAATTAAAAAGAATAAATAAAATAATAAAATAAATACAACAATTAAACACTGTGCATTTACTAAGCTACATAAAAACAAATTAATAATCAAATAAAAACAAAATAAAAACAATAAAAACAATGATTAAACACTTCTAAATGCATTTACTAAGATATATAAAATAAATTAAAAAGACTAAATACAATAATAAAATAAATACAACAATTAAACACTTTTAAGTGCATTTACTAAGCTACATATAAATAAATAAATAATAAAAAAATCCATAAAGACAATGATTACACACTTTTAAATGCATTTACTAAGCTACATAAAAATAAATAAATAATCAAATAAAAATACAATAAACACAATAAAGACAATGATTAAACACTCAATAAGCTACTTAAAAATAAATAAAAAGAACTAAATAAAATAAAGAACAATTAAACATTTTTAGTGCATTTACTAAGGTACATAAAAATAAAAAAAAAATCTTATGAAAATAACAATAAACTAAAAATACAATAAAGACAATGATTAAACACCTTTAAATGCATTCACTAAGCTATGAAAGTGATTCAGTCCAAACTAAAGCAACAGGCAGCACATTAAAAGACATCCCACAGACTTCTATTGATTTCAAATAAAGATATTTACATTTATCACACAATCTCCCAAAACCCTAAATTAAAACGTCCAGCATTTTTAAAACACAAAAAACAGTATTTTAATTATTAATAAAAATAAATCTACAATCGATTATTAAACTTAAAAGTCTAATTTCTCACTTACATCCTCAATATGGCTAAAGTCAAAACACACACACACACACACACACACACACCCACACACACACACACTCATTCATAAAAAAATACTCATTCCAGAAAACATGTTTGGCATTCAGTTTGACATTGAGATGCCTTGACATTTAAGTTCACTTTTTCTCTTCCACTATCAACTCACTCACACACACACACACACACACACGCACACACAGTTTATCTTATTTTCTAAATCTAAAAAGCACATTCAGAACAGACGAAGAACACACTGTACTTACTACAATCCTAGTTGTCTTGTAAGTGTCCTAAAGAACAGCCAAAGTTGAGTAAATCTCTCTTTCTTTCCCTGTGCAAATCTCTCTCTCTCTTTCTCTCCCTCCCTGTACTCTCAGTCACGCCTTCACAAGTTATGTAGAAACTGGTCAAACCGGTTCACCTGCACACTAACAGGTTCTAGACTGTGGAAATCACAACATTAGCCGAGGAGAAGAGATCAGTACCTGCTGGATGGGATTGTGTAATGCGAAACAGCTTGCTTGATGTCATCTCTAATACGCTCGGCCTGAAATGTGCAAACAGAGTGATGTCACTGAGGAGGGGGCGGGGCTTAAGAACAACAGTATCACCTGCATTCATAATCAAATGGGGTTTTTACTTTGATGGATTCACAGCTGAAGAAATACACGCTCGGTTTCTTCTGGGTGCAACTCTGAGAAACCAGGAGAAGAAGAGCTGGATGATAATGATGATGAAGATGATGATGAGGATGATGATGGAGAGATGGGGAGTTTATGCATTCACAGCGGAGGAGAGACGACAGCGACAACTCTTCCAGCTCCTCATCAATGGTAAGTAAGAGAAGAATGGGTTAATTTATATACAGTCAAAATTATTAGCTCTCCTGTAAATTATTTATTCTTTTTTTAAATATCTTTCAGGTGATTTTTAATGGAGCAAGGAAATTTTCACAGTAATTCTGATAATTTTTTTTCTTCTGGAGAAAGTTTTATTTGTTTTATTTCGGCTAGAATAAATTTTTTATTTTTTTTGAAAACCTTTTTAAGGTCAATATTATTAGCCCTTTTATGCCATTTTTTTTCGATTGGCTGGATTAATATAGGGCTATTATTAGTGAAGTTTATGTAGAAACAAATTTCGAGAGGATCAAGTGCTTATGATTGTTCTCAGCAGTTCCAGCATCAACTCATGATCGATTATCCAATCAGACGACTCCTAACTCACTATAAATAACCAGAGTTTTCTTATCTCAATATCTTCGTCTTAAAGAACCCACCCACCTCTACTTTCCCTCCTTTCAGATGGGCGACACCGCGGCCCAGTGATTAGCACTGTTGCCTCACAGCAAGAATGCCGCTTGTTTAAGTCCCTATGAAATAAAGGTACGAGAGCTGTCACTGGGGTGGTACCTTTTCAAAAGGTACACATTTGTACTTAAAGGGTCCATGTTGGTACCTCAGAAGTATATATTAGTACCCTAAAATTTTAAGAGGAACACTTTTGTACTTTTTAGGTACTAATATGTGCCCTTGAGGTTTTAATATGGACCCTTTTAGGTACAAATTTGTACCTTTTGTAAATATACCACCCGTCACAGCTTGCGTATTTTTATTTCTGAGAGTGTACTAAACTAGACAACATTTCTGTGAGAAGTTTTGCTTGTTCTTCTCGTTTTGTTTCCCCGGGTTCCCCAGTTTCCTCCCACAGTCCAAATAACTCGCACCCTAAGCAAACTGAACACACAAATTTGATAACACAGTCAAGCTCTAAGCAAGTACACATCTCCTCAGTCATCCATCATTCAGCTAGAATAAGCCGGAGGAGTTTATCAAGATCTACCTGAGCTCAAACTCCCCTCTCGCCCTGCAAACGGGAGGGAGCCCAGGGCTCGAGGATCTCATAAGCTCAGGGCTCTCTCCCGGGAAAGCATGCTAAACAAGCTTTTATTATCAATCATCAGTTAAGTGTGAACTCTTGAATAGGCTTTTGCACCAACCTAAACAATATATCACTTATACACTATATTTAAAATGTCAATAAAAAGTTATTTCTTTACATTTCTCATCATCAAAAGTTGTTGGAGAAAAGATCAATGTCCCATAATGCAATTGAAAAGCACTTAAAATATAGACGAAATCTGTGAATTTACGTGGCACGGTGGCTCAGTGGTAAGCACTGTCACTTCACAGCAAAAAGGGCGCTGGTTCGATTCCCGGCTGGGTCAGTTGGCATTTCTGTGTGGAGTTTGCATGTTCTCCCCATGTTGGCGTGGGTTTCCTCCGGGTGCTTCGGTTTCCCCCACAGTCCAAACACATGCGCTATAGATGAATTGGATCAATTAAATTGGCCGTAGTGTATGAGTGTGTGTGTAAATGAGTGTGTATCTATGTTTCCCAGTACTAGGTTGCAACTGGAAGGGCATCCTAAAACATATGCTGGAAGATTGGCGGTTCATACCGCTGTGACGACCCCTGATAAATAAGGGACTAAGTGGATGGAAAGTGAATGAATGACTGTGAACTTACAGATATTTTTACAGTGTAAATTATTTCAGGTTTGTGCATAATAGTTTAGACAGTAGATGCTTTAACTCATAGAAGCTTACATTGCGTTACATTGAATTTAACATGTTCCTACATAAAAAACAATGTTATTTACTGTACACTATCCATAAATATTCATAAATTAGCCGTTTTCCATATTTTGTTATCCATGTTTTTATTTTTCCCTGTTTATTTCTGCTTTTGAATTGCATTATGGGATCTTGATCTTTCTTTCAACAACTTTTAATCATAAAAAGTTTTAAAAAGTGACTTTTCTGAACATTTTTAATAGTTTAAGGCAATATATTGTCTGGGTTGGTGATGAATATTACACTACAAAAACCTTGTAATAAACTGTCAGTACATTTTCTGTTATTTTTAAGACTTCTTTTTCTAGATATTATTTCTTATACATTGTATTATTTCAAACTAATTAATTATCAATTAAAATTACTTTGTTAAACTGCAGAGTTGTATTTCCAGAAAGTTTAATCAATAGATATTTTGTTCAGTGTATATTATAAGAAAAATTATATATGTTTTTGAGTCTAAATGAATGTAAAGCATTCAAATTCATTCATTAATTTTCCCTAGGCTTAGTCTCTTATTTATCAGGGGTTTGCCACAGTGGAATGAACTGGCAATTACTCTAGCATATGTTTTACGCAGCGGATGCCCTTCCAGCCACAACCCAGTACTGAGAAAGTACTGGGAAAACCCATACACGCTCACATTTACACACAAACACATACACTATGGCCAATTTAGTTAATCCAATTCACCTATAGTGCATGTGTTTGGACTGTGGGGGAGACCGGAGCACCCGGAGGAAACACACACCAACACGGGAAGAGCATGCAAACTCCACACAGAAATGCCAACTGACCCAGCAGGGACTCGAAACCGCGACCTTCTTGATGTGAGATGACAGAGCTAACCACTGATCCACCGTGCCGTCCCACATTCAAATTTAGATGTAGGAATTTATAATAATCTCAAGCATATGATAAATGCATGGACATTATTTGAATAAGCTTTGTTTCTTTGTGTTGTTTTGTGTTGTATTTTTTACCTGGTAGTTTGTGTCTCTTAGGATGACGTTATTGTTCCGGACCTCGAGAATGACCTCAGCCCTGGATACCCGATGAGAATGAACGAGAAGAGGAAACCATGAAAGAGCCTCTTCAACAGTATCCACGCCATCATCTCCAAGAGACAAACTCACCAGCTTCTGCATAATAAACAGAGGAACACATTAACACTTTACAATTAGGTTCCATTATTCAAGTTAGGGATGCAGAAGTACATCCAGGAGGTTGTTATCACAGAATAAAGCCTGACAGTTTTATTGGCTCATCAATGTGAAGCTGAGGGCTATTGTGTATGACTGAAGGGCTTTATTCTGCGAAAGCAACCATCCTGGATGTACTTTATCCTGCTTATTACATGCCTGCTTGCCACAAAACATAGAAAATAGGCACAAAACATTGTTCTGAGCTGTAATAGTTTGTTGGTTTTTTAATTAAAAACAAAGCTGACAGAAAAAAAACAGCTGATAGAGTATACACTAACCTGCGCATTATTTAGACACAAGATGGTGCCAAACAGTCAAAAACACAAAGCTGACAGAAACGAAAACAGCTGATGGAGTATACACTAACCTGCACATTTTTCAGACACAAGTTGGTGCCAAACAGTCAAAAATGCAAAGCTGACAGAGATGAAAACAGCTGATGAAGTATACACTAACCTGCACATTATTCAGACACAAGATGAAGTCAAACAGCCAAAAACACAAAGCTGACAGAAATGAAAACAGCTGATGTACTATACACTAACCTGCGCATTATTCAGACACAAGATGGCGCCAAACAGTCAAAAACACAAAGCTGACAGAAACGAAAACAGCTGATGGAGTATACACTAACCTGAGCATTATTCAGACACAAGAGGGAGTCAAACAGCCAAAACCACAAAGCTGACAGAAACTAAAATGGTTGAATGAAACTTTACCTACGTATTATACATTCACAGAATGGTGCCAAAAACTCAGAAACCAGCATGACAGATAAGCAGATATTTATGAATGTGTGAAACTGGATTTATAGTACAATGAAGGAAAGTGTATCGGGCAGGACTTGATTTGAAAGTGGTTGTGATTGAATTATGCACAAACGACTTAAAATAGCAGCTTCACACACCTCATCACACCCTGTTTCTCCTACAAAAACATAAAGCACTTACTGTCCTCACACCCATATGAAAGAGTCATCTTCATACGCATGTATGAACAGCCTCTTAATCTACAGGTGTGGACTCCAGACTCACCTTTATGGAGAAATAATGGGGAAAAACCTTGCACTGACTTGTTTACTCGTCCTGGTTTATTTAGCAGATCTAGGAGTCTGGATATTAAGAACTTAATGACAGTAATAAAAAGGCCTGTTTCAGTGATTTTATAAGGGGTGTTCACAACTTAAAATGGTCATCTTTTTATGTGTTTTGTTGTTTATTTGCAATCTTTTGAAAATGGGTGTTGACTTTTTTTTTATTTATTACAAAATTATGAACCATTAAAAATGAATTTGCCATTACAAATAATAATAATAACAACAATTACAAAATGACATTGGCAATGCATAATACAGAATTTTAATTCAGATCTGTGAATTAAAGATCTGTGTGAACGGGGTTAATTTTGGCAATTTAGTTGTCTCTATGTGAAACTTTAGTTTAGGCATACATTGTTGTATAAACAGACTATAAGTTTACTAATAATGGCTACTGGTGCTTGTACTTTAAATAAGTGACTTAATGTTACAGTAAATATTGGGGGGTGAGGGTGAGGGGTTAAATTACACCATTTAAAACTAAAAAAACATTATTCATTTGTTTAATAATTTACACTTTTGTGGACTAAAAAAATCTAACTTGTTTCAAACAGCAGGTTTTAAAACCTCACACTCCAAAAAAAAAAAAAAATTAAAATGCTTTAATCCAAATGTTAGGTCAAGTATTGACAAACCCAACATTGGATTATTTTTTTCCAATTACATTTAAATTATGCTTTTTAACCCAATGATTGGGTTTGTAAAACAACCCAGCGTTTGTTTTGTACTGTTATTGTCTTCATGTAAACTACAAAAATGCAGTTTTTTTTAAATATTGACATTATACGCTAAACCAAAATATTGTGTGGAAAATATTTTGTTTCTATGAAATTGCAAACATTTTTCATTATTATGCTGCATTTATTTACACAAATATTAACTTTTTTAATCTAGCTGTGTTTACCTAGTTGCTTGACAGCAGCTCATTCTGCTGTGGCGACCCCTGATAAATAAAGAAGAATCGTGATGAATGAATGAGTTGTTTGATTAGTTTAAACTATTTTTGTTTAATTAAATATAGTTTCTACTTGTTTTTTATTTTTATTCTACACTCACAAAAAATGTGTTAATATTTTAACCCAATGCTGAGTGAAATAACTGTGCGTTCACACTAAAGGCGGTGAGAGCATAAAGGTTTGCTCTGGCTGCCCTGGCGACAACGCTGTCTGCCTTTACTGCTCCACCAGCATCAAACTTTGCTACATTGATGTCATTTATGCAAATCAGTTACATTCCTGCATAAAAACATGCTTTTTATTAAATTCATTTAACTTTGAAAGATCAAGTTGTTCCATGTGCTGTGGCTTTCCTCCAGTTATCTAATATGTCCATATGTCTGAAATATTCTCAAGCAGCAATACGTTTTTTTGTTCGTTATAGTTAGCATAAGATTTCCGCTTTTTTAAGAAAAAAAAAATAATAATAATGCACATCAACTCACCAGTAACTTTTTTTATGTATGTCCCTGTAAGAAAACATGGCAAATAATTTTAAATCCGGCGACTGCAATAATCAAACTCTTGTGAACAACTGTGGTCAGAAGTTCACAGGCCTGTTTTCTAGACTCTTCTCAAGTCTCGTGGACTTCTACACTCTGATTGCTTGCCGCCGAACCGCGTCAGAGCTCATTACCATAAAGTTGACTTAATATCAACTCTCCTCAATGCACACATAGGCAAAGACATGCCGCGCCACTCCTCGCCGCTTATCCCCACTGGCTCCCATGGAAAATGAATGACTTCCGGCAACTATGATGCTCTCGCTGCTTTCGGTGTGAACGCACAGTAAGGAAAACCCCAATTAAATAAATAAATAAATAAATAAATAAATAAATAAATAAATAAATAAATAAATAAATAAAT
>CAIGQZ010032287.1:3418536-3428556 GCA_903798205.1 Danio tinwini
TATTATTATTATTATTATTATTATTATTATTATTATTATTATTATTATTATTACTACTGTACAGTGATTCTTTCATTTCTGGTTCCGAATACTGTTTGACTGCCCAGAAAATCATAAATCAGTGTTTATTTGCATCTTTTCTCTGTTTTATTTAATTTTCTTGTCATTTTTTTTATTATTTATTCAGATACACTCCCCTACATGCTCAGAATAATCGATTAACCGTTAACCGAAAGGGTGCATTTTTAAACTGATTAATGATATCAGTTAAATTATTACGTGTTTTTTGCGTTGAGGCGCATCTTTTGAATGGTTTGCCATGACCGCGAGTGTTTTGCATGCTGCTTATGTGCCTTGCGCGCCTTACATTTTTGCTGTTGTGTGCTGTGCGCTTGCATGTTAAAATGCAAGTTAACCCTGAGCAGAAAAAGCGCATTGTGTCAGTCACATCTTTTCATTCTTCAATCAAATGAAAGCAGAGGCAGGGTTTCCATTGAGGTGACAGCAGTGTTTGTGTTGTCGAGGCGACTACGGAGAACTTTTAAAGATGAATGAGAGACTAGTGGTCGCTGTTTTAAGTTATCCAGAGCTGTATGACTTTACAAATCTTAAATATCACAATGTTATCAAATATTACATTTCTACAGCATCACTTGCACACAATAGACCAGCTGATTCTGTCATTTCCTAGTGACAAAAGGTGATTTCTTGTCAGCAAAAAGGCAGTGTGGTGCACCTCGCGTTTTTGAAAGGGAAAGGTGTGTTCGGTGTGATTGTACATATTTCTTTAACTGGTGGTACGGTAACACGTGCAACCACATGTGCCTACAGATGTGTTTTGCCAAAGAAGCAAGATGAAAGAAGTACATTTTTGGTCACAGTTTGACACAGACGAGTTGATGCCAAAGCAGTGCTGATAGCCTCTGTCCTGGATCTGCATCATAAAGGCAACAAATAGGCTATTGATGATTTAGTGTACAACCAACAAACCAACATTTTTTCATTTGGAAAATTATAGTTATTAATAGTTCTTATAAAATATAAATTTTTAAAATAGCCTACATAATCTACGAATCAAACTAATTTATTAAAAAAATCAATAATAATGATAAAAATCTATTTAATATTAATCTGACCTAGGGCTGGGCAATATGGCAAAAAAAAATCTAGATTTTTTTCATAAAGTTTGAACGATTCAAGATTTCGTTTTTTTTTTTTTGTGTAACTATAGTCAATTTAAAACATTACAACAACATGACTGAAGTAACAATCTCTTTATAAGTAACTTGAAAAACCATCTGGTTAAGGAACATGTATTTTTAATGGCCATACATACATAAATTGGTCAACAAGGTGTAGCCTATTACATTCCTATAGACAAATCCCTGCTTGACGTTTTAGAAAATATTTGTGCGTAGCTACACCACCCAGTATATATTAAATATCACCATGAACAACAAAAAACCCCACAGAAACCTGTTACATATCTATATTTAAATGTCTCTTATAGTTAACTGAATCGTATGACAGCCTATAGCTGAAATGTTGAAAATTGCTCAATTCATTTTTTATAAAACATTTGTCAAAATGTATTGATGATTTTTTTTTGGAGTAAAAACAATACCAACATTTAAGAATCCATATTTAATTTATTTATTCATTCATTTTACTTGTTTATTGGTGCATATCTGGGTTATGATTTAATTGATAGCTACAGTACCCTGGACAGCTACTGTGCCACTCCGTAAAGCTTTCAAGCAAAAGTCCAAATTAAAGAAAGATTTGACTTTCTGCTGTGACAGCAGACATTCACAACACGCCGTAACCCTCCTTCAGGTGGTGCGCAGGTATAAAATACAAAACCAGATGTCTGGGCTTTGAATTGTTGATTCGATGCGCAGCAGGAAAAAAGGCTTTCAGCAGTGCATGTAGTCGCTGGTAAAGTTCTCACCCAGATCAGAGCGATCTGTGCTACCAAATACAGCGCAGCATGCAATAAACTTACGCTCAGCCAGGCGAAGTAAAGATCTCATTGCCTATATGTCAATCAAATTAATTAAGCTCTAGCCCCCACAAATAAAACTTATTTTATTATTTTGTGTAATGTATGTAGTGTAATCAGGGTCGGAGCAAGCTGAACTGGCGCTCTAGTCTAGGCGAACGCCCTCAACCCGAAAGTGAAATAGAAACTTACCGGTTTGCGGATAAAAGTGAGGAATGGGGGGTTCTCGCTTACTATTCTGACGCCTAGCTAAGTAATTAAAATGTATCATTGTATCTTTGGATATCTTTTCTGCTGGAGACACTGTTGTCCTAAAAAAATGTAAATAAATTTTACACATACCTTAGGAACGGTATTACAGAGTTTTTTTTTTGCAGTTTTAAAACCTTGACTTTTCTAAACTGCTGTATACTTTGAAAACGGTTATCGTCCCATGCCTAGTTGCAGTAAATGAAAATTTTTAATTGTCAGTTTCTTGCAATATCGTGCAGCCCTAATTACCACCATTTAATTGACTTTGAACAATGTTGTACTTGGATAGTCATTGGCTGATTCTATGGTTTCCCTAGGGCTGGACAAGGATTCTATATCAATATATACTCAATATACCCAAACAACTATTTTTCTATTGCAAATATTATTGCAAATATTGTTTGTAAAGGCTAAATGCAAATAAAAAGTGAACATAAATTTTTTTGTGCTGTTTTTATTATTCTTTTTTAAATTAGAAGAGCCTGGAGGTATTATAGACTTGGCAAATTCAGTTTGCAAACATTTGTATGTACAGACATCCACTGTGTGTGTTCTTGGCAGTTTTTCCTGTCTTTTAAATATTGTCCATATCGATATCGGAATTATATTGTATCGACCGAAATTAAGAAATATATCGTGATAAGTTTTTGCCATATCCTCCAGCCCTAGGTTTCCCTATTTTGAATTTGTAAATAATACTTTTCTGAAATTACATTATTAAGCAGAATGTCTGAATGTGCGAGTATAAACCCAACTACACCCCAATGCTTATGTGTTTTAATGGTAAAACCAATTCTGTTTGTCTCCCAGATGACGTCAGAAAAGCCCCCGTTACCTGCAGATGGTCAGCAGGACGAAGTTGAACTGCGATTGGGACTCGAGCCAGAGGTCTCGTTGGAAACAGCCCGGGATGGTTGGGACAGTAAAGTGGAGTATTTCCTCGCTCAAGTCGGATTCAGTGTGGGATTGGGAAACGTTTGGAGGTTTCCGTATCTCTGCCACCAGAACGGAGGAGGTGAGTGTGGAGGATTAACATTATATCTAAGCTTGTCGTTAGTACTGTCATAATATATCAACGTATCGCACAACACATGGACATGACCTCAATCATTTGTGATGATGCAATATATATCTCCCATACATAAAAAAACAATTATAGCAACACTTTAACTGATTGTGCAACATCTCTATCTCTATTGGAGGCGTCAGTATGGTTAAAATACACTATAGTATTTACTATAAATTACTTCATATTTTCAAGTGGGATCTGTTACTTTTTCCAGTTCTGTTTAACTTGCACTTATTTATGATTGTTATTATTTATTTATTTAGGATATGCGTTTTCATATTCTGATTCCAATACCTAATTATTAAATTGATAAAATAACCATAAATATTCTTAGGAACAAAATATGATGTGTTCTTTGGAAGAGTGCACTTGCATTTTGATGCTATTATATTGTCATTCTAGGATTTATATAATGAGTAGCTTAAAATGACAATGCATCACAATATATTCTGGTGCAGTATATCATACAACAAAAAACAGATATCATGACAGGCCTGTCGTTTCCATTTCTGACATTATTAATGCTTATTGTCTTTTCAGGAGCGTTTATTTTGTTGTATGTGTTGCTGATGGCGCTGATCGGTGTGCCGCTGTTTTTTCTGGAGCTTGCGGCTGGTCAGAGCATCAGACAGGGCAGCATCGGCGTCTGGAGGCACATTTCGCCAAAACTTGTTGGCATTGGCTACTCCAGCTGTGTGGTGAGCATGTCTTGTGTTATTTGCTGTGGAACAGCACACTTAATCCATGATTGTGAATGGTTTCTTTCAGACACTGTGTGAGAAGAGTTGATACAATCTTTCGGATGAGACGTTAAACCGAGGTCCTGACTCTCTGTGTTCATTAAAAATCCCATGGCACTTCTCGTAAAGAGTAGGGGTGTAACCCCGATGGCCCTTACCAGCCTCTCAATCATCCATTGAATTGGCTCTATCACTGTCTCTTCACTCCACTATAGCTGGTGTGTGGTGAGCGCACTGGTGGCATTGTCCTGTTGCTGCCGTCGCATCATCCAAGTGGATGCTGCACACTGGTGGTGGTGTGAAGAGACCCCGTCATGATTGTGAAGTGCTTTGGGTGTATGACCATACACAATAAATGTACTATATAAATACACATTACTTACAATTACTTACTGCAGTGTGAGTAACAGTAAAATTAGGCCCCTGTAACTTGTGTGACCATTGTAACCTAAAGGCATAGTTCACCCAAAAATGTCATATTTTACACAATTCACTTGTTACAAATGAAATCAAAACTAGCCATATTTATTTTGCTAGCTCACATTAGTTTTGTGGTGAACAGTTTATCTATGCATGTCATTTAAGAAAAAAAATAGTTTGCCTCTGGAATCTAAAATTAAAATCAGAAAATCCACTTTCTGTTTTTTTTTATTTTATTTTATAAGTTTTTGTTGTCAACAAATGCACTGGAATCTCAGTGAATACTTGCATTACAGACATAAGAATTATATCCAAATAAAGCTTGACATCTGTGCTTTTAAATGAACCAACTACACTTGAAAACAAAAGGTTTTTGGTTTTGTAATCTTTATGAAACGGTCACAAGGTACATTCTGTCCTGTCAAACGCACATCACATGACAGCAACTACTCAAACACCCAAACACGTATAAACAAAAGAATCGCTGTCATTTTGGAAGGAGGTTTGTCATCAAGACCAAGTCGTGAATTACTTGATGATAATGTGTAGAAGATGCTGATTTTGTGTGATTTGAATGTTTAGAAATAAAACTTATGAGACAGTTGTTGATAAATTTTTTGGTGATTCCTAATAGGTAATGTAATCGTAAGCTTGGAAATAGTTTTTGAGAATTTGACGTTTCCCCACTAAGGCAGTATAATTGGGCACTCTGTCTGAAGTGTTTCAAAGATGGCAACAGAATGAAATGATTTTCCTTAAAGGGACTTTGGTTATAATAACTCTTCTAAAACCCTTTTCACCATCTTTCTGAATAAAATGACTGCCTACTTTGCTACATCCAATCAGATCTCAGTAGAAACAACAAGCCACGCCCACTGTTTTCTCATTTAATCTACCGTATCTCTAGGAACTGCGTCATAATGTGGAAAAAAAAGCAAACAGTCGTATTAACAATCACTTTCGGTTCATTTGGACTTTAAGCTAATATGCCTTTTTGAACAATGCTGGAAACCTGTATCCAGTCACTTCCATAGTTTTAGTTTTTTTTTGCTATGGCAGTCAATCGTTACCAGTTTCTTACATTTTTTTTTCAAAATGTAATCTTATGTGTTCAACAAAGAACCAATGTATTGAAACCACTTGATGGTGAGTAAATGATGAGTAAATTGTAATTTTTGGGTTGAACTATCCCTTTAAATGCGAAGTCTCATTCCCTTCCATTGATTTTTAGCTATGTAAAACAGCTTCCTAATGCTTGATCAAGGAAGACCGATTGGTAGATGATTGATTGGGCTGTTTTTATTTTTTTAATAATCAGCATCTGAAAATTGTGCCTCAAATTAAGCATTGGCACATTTTATAGCTAAATGTTGTGTTTCTCTTTTCCTTTCCAAGGTGTGTTTCTTTGTTGCTCTGTATTATAACGTCATCATCGGTTGGAGTATTTTTTATTTGGGGAACTCTTTCCAGTATCCTCTGCCATGGGAAAAATGTCCAACAGAAGGGAACAGCACAGGTAATCAAGTCACTGGTATTGTCACATCAGCAGCGATTACGTATTGCGTTAACGATATTCCATACAATGATGTTTCTCTGGAAAAATGCTATCTTTATTAGCTCTTTTTAAAAATAATTTATGTAATGATATTAAACAGGTAAAATATATATTTCAGACCTAATTATTTCTAATTTGGACTAAAAACTCTGTCAAGCTGCAAACATTTAATCTTTAAAGCAATATGAATGAGTGAAAACCTCAACAGTTATTCTGACTCTGATTGACCGTTGTCATTTTCCTCTTGACTCGACTCCTGCTATTAGTATTTATTTTCAGCTCTGGGTTCACCTTTGGGTGATGTCACAGAAATAGAAACGTTTTCTAAAATAGAAACACATCAAACACATCTAAGCTTATTTATCTGTTCTGATGACATTCGGGAGGGATAAAGGAGTTTTATCTATGAGATAAATGTACCAAAACCGAACTTTGACAAGGCCGAGAAGAGATAATCCCATTTGAAGGCCTTCTCAGCATCCAGTGAATTGAGTTTTTCAGAATGAGATCTTGAATGAGGAGTATATTACATCTTATAACCTGCGAATGTTGTGAGCCATTCGTCTGTTTTTAATGAAGCCTGGCGATGTCTACTAATTTGGCATCGTACGATGTCTAATGTGAAACATTGCAATGGATGATGGCATCGTTGTCGTAGGTGGCCGTGAACAAATTATTTATGAATAATTAATTCATAACGAATTATTGAGGTGTGAACCTACACTGGTCTCATGGTTCGGTTACGATTATCATGCCATCGATTCGGTTCAATTCGATATCTCGGTGCATCACGGTGCATTGACAATGCTTTCCATACACCGTTTTATATTTTCTTCACAGCACAAGAATTCTTGTATTAAAATGTATAAATATATTTACTATTTGTAAAACAATTTTGTCCTTTAATACAATACTGCTGCATCTGAAATCGCATCCTATGCCCTTAATCACTATCCCCTGCATTAGTTCACTAATTTGTATTCACTCCTTTAAGTGGACTATATAAGTGAACTAACTCATTGTCGTTTTGTTTGTGCTTTGCTGGTTGATAAATTTTGTAATTTAAATGGTGATTAAATAGTGACTGTGACCGTTATTTAACACTTAGCGAGCTGTCTATTAACATGGAAACACAGTATTTTGATTTCTATATTCTATACAAAAGTCTATGTAACTATTAAAGGTCTAGTGAAGTGCTTTGAAATGTGCATTTTTGAAATGTACACAGAGCTGGCCATAGCATAGCTCCTCCCCCTTTTTAAACACTGTAATTTGTAATACAAATAACAAACAGTCGGATATATAAACTGTGCCTTTAAACAACGCGAGCATTTATAGCAAATTAAAAAATATAAATATCCTGCTCGCTTTCTGAGCCTTGTCTACCAAGTTCTTTCTTACACCACTTTGATTGGTCACGCGCTCAACAGAAAGGGCTGTGATTGGCTCTTACATGCTGGCGCTCTTCACAGAAGCACTCATAGGCCACAGTGAGAGAGAGAGAGAAATGGAGATTACTTTCATTCTCTTAATCGCCGTAAAATAGGGGCTTTTGCTGCAAGTGTCAGTGAAACAGTCCAGCAAACACACACGCAGTGAAATTGTGCACAGTTTCTGAGTTTTTAGGTAGTTGGAGTGTTGTAAATACTGGCGCTCGCCTCCCTTGCTATAGTATGCCATGGCAACATAGTGCATATGAGATAAATGACGTCAGTACATAATAAGATTAATTAAATATCACGTTTAACAACTATAGTGACACGCTATTCAGCAGTACATCCTAGATAAACTGTCCGACATGCACTGCTCTCTGGGGTGTTTCTTTTCAGAAATGCTAGGTGAAATGCCAGTGTGGACGTGGATCATTTTCATCCTAAAATGCCATCTTAAAACTTAAGACGTATTAGTGTAAATAGGGCCTGAGTGTGTATTTTTCGCGAACGAAACCCTATCGACCCAATCCTAGTTGGGAGCACATTTTCTAACCTATTGGCCATCGTTTTGGCTACTATTTCATTATCTACATTTAGCAAACTTACTGGGCTATACGATGCTGGATCAAGTCAGTCCTTTTGTTGTATAGTAAAGAAATTGATGCTTGGTTAAATATGGCTGGACCGAAGATCGTTCTCTAACAATTCATTGAAGAGATCTAGGAGAAGAGGGGAAACCTCTGCATAAAACATCTTGTAAAATTCGGGTGTATACCCATATGGGCCCCAGGTAACTTTGAAGATTGTACACTTCGTATTGCAAAATTAACCTCTTCCAAAGTTACGGTTCATCTAATAACTTCTTATCATTTTTTTTTATTGATGAGATATCTAAATTATCAAAAAAACATTTAGCATTTTTTGTTGACTCACTTAAACACAATTTCTTGTAAAAATGTAAACTCTTTATTAATTTCTAGTTGATCTTTTGTTATGCAACCCATACTCATGCAAATTTCTGTTTGATCCCCTTTAAGTCATCTGAACGAATTGTCTTCACATTGTATTCATGAACCTTAATTTCCAGTTTTTTTGCAGCCTTATTTAAAAGGCTACTGTTTTAAGGATGTTTATTTTAAGATGTGTTTCTTGTTTGCTCTGGTAGTGAAGGAATGTGCTGCCAGCTCTCCGACATCATATTTCTGGTACCGTAAAGCTCTGGATATCACCGATTCCATAGATGAAACGGGAGAGTTCAATCTCATCCTCACTGGATGTCTGCTGGCCGCATGGGTCATTGTGTGTCTGGCCATGTACAAGGGCATCAAATCTTCCGGCAAGGTAATGTGTAATGAGTTTAACATTAGAGTAACAATAAAGACTAGTGTTTTCACAGAAAATAATCAATAGTTTCTTTTAGGTTTTTTTTTATTATTAAAAGCAAATAAATATACAATTTTATTCAAAATATATAAAATAAAAAAAACTTTGATTAAAAGAAATGGTTATATGTTTAATTAAAAAAAAATATTAAGTAGTTTTTGTATGTGTAAAATTGATTCAGTGCAAAGTTGTGAAAGAGACAGATTTCAAGCAGGACCATACGTGATGCATGTGTGTTATAATATTAAAATAATATGATTGTTTGTTATTGATTGTAGGTGATGTATTTCTCCTCTGTGTTTCCATACGTGGTCCTGCTGTGCTTTCTGATCAGAGGCCTGACGCTGGACGGGGCATCAGACGGCATTAAATTCATGTTTTACCCCAGAGTATGTACGCTAACACATGACTACTGTTAAGATGCAGAAAGAGTAGAAATACTCAATGTCTCTGTCAATGTTTTCAAACTATTATATTTGATTTACCAAAGTCCCACAAGTGGCAATTTCCCATCTGTCACATCCATAACAAAGATTTTCCCTCATAAATGCAAAAATGTCAAACAAAATAAAAAAGGAAGAGGAAGATGCGCGCTGCGCTTCCAGAAGAGATACACATGTGCTAGACCCTTCTGCAGACCGGTGCTGTTGTGTTGCCATTTCAGTTACTCCAAACTCAGCATTTTCCCCATGCTGCATCACTGGTAAAATAATTATTACTAATGTGTTAAATGTGTGCTCGTAGTTGTGTAAAATAATGCATGTTTTTGATATATAAAGTTATTTGTTTTGTAAAGCAGCGTACGCGGCTTTTAGTTTAGTTTGTTACCTCAAATTCAATTTGGATGTGATTTAAATGGCGCGAGACACAGATTGTAGACTCTAGCAATTTTGCCATGCTTGAAGCTTAGAGAATATAATTGAAGTTATTATTCGTGTGCACAGACGGAGGGGCCGCAAACCGTACCCGAGTCTGCTTGAAAACAGTGGTCGGTGCGCGGTTAACGCAAACTTCACGGTTCACTTATGTGATCTCATTCGCACCAGATCTCAGAAATACTGCACATATAAATTGGTAAAGCACTGTATGCATTTAATCACTCGCTTTTCTGACACACAAAACTTTCAAAATGTATAAAAAATTATTTATTTATTTATTTATATATA
>CAIGQZ010032287.1:3428956-3455008 GCA_903798205.1 Danio tinwini
TGTGATCGGCCCCTAATGTGCAACACATATTTGTTAATTCTTAGGACACTAACATGTGCAAACACGCATGTCTACAGACGTATTTTGCCAAAGAAGCAAAATGAAAGAAGGATATTTTTGGTCACAGTGTGACGCCGATGAGTTGACAAACCAGCGATGATGCTTATCGCCTCTGTGCTGAATGGAGCCGCGTCATAAACTTAACAAACAGGCTATTGATGATTTAGTGTACAACCAACAAACCAACCTTTTTTCCATTTGGAAAATTACAGTTATTAATAGTTCTTATATAATATCAGTTTTTAAAATAGCCTAAATCTACCAATCAAACAAATCCAAAGATTTTCTGGATTTTTGTATAAAGACAACTTTGCACCAAATGGAGGCTTTAAGCTTCTAAAACATGTATGCAAACTAATGCAATATCATATGTAAACAACAAAATTGTTATAGAAAAAGTGACCATATGAGCCTTGAGGTTCAATGTCATTTTCTTTCATCACGCGCGCACATATCACCCGCGAGTGAGATGGAGGAAATAAGTCATCATAAGACAATCTTTAATCTAATGACTTTTATTAAAAATGTTGACAGAGGTTTTGTGAAATAATAAAAACAGCGGAGCATTAATTAAACGCATATTTCCTGTGGAGCGATCGATTTGAGGTAGCCTAATATTGTTATTTGGTGGAAGAAAAAACAGGATTTGTCCAAATGTCTTAAAGAAAGAGTTTGCAGGACTTTGCTTACTTTTGCTTATAATGGCCTTGATTTCACTTCAAATCTTCAGTTTAGCAGTTCAGTTCTTTAGCACTTTGGGCACTTGTTATTTAAGCACTTGTTATTGTTTAGAAGAAAGCACTTTATTTGACAGTAACAAAAGATTCTTGATTCTGAAGTGATATTGAACTTAAAACCATTTTAATATTGTAATTTATTGTAGTATCCTATTTTAATATTTTATTATTAAAATATAATCACAACAACTGCCTGTTTTCTGTAAATTATAGATAGAAATTGAGCTTTTTAGTCAGGGATTTTAATATTTTATTTAAAGGTTCCATGTACTGCATTGGTTTAAGTTAAATTGTTCTCTGATATCGACATAGTAGGTTTATGGCTTCTAACTTATGGCAAGTTAAAGAAAATCTACAGAAACTGTTTTATAATGCTCATTTATTACTTCATTAAATACCACATAAATTGTGTTGTGAATATTGAGCGCCACTCTGACTGCACGACTTCTCTCTTCACACATAGACAAACACACACACTGCATGATGTACGCTGAACACGAACAAATGTAAACCCAATCAGACTAACATTAACCTATTTAGCTCATGAAATGTGGATAAAGGATAAAGGCCACAGCCATATCATCCTGCAGCCCAAGAGGGGTTACTCACTGAAGCTAAGCAGGGCTGAGCCTGGTTAGTACCTGAATGGGAGACCACATGGGAAAACTAGGTTGCTGTTGTTGAAGTTGTCAGTGAGGCCAACAGGGGGTGCTCAACCTGCGGTCTGTGTGAGTCCTAATCCCCCAGTAAAGTTAAGGTGACGCTATACTCTCAGTGAGCACTGTTTTTCGGATGAGACATTAAACCGAGGTCCTGACTCTCTGTGGTCATTAAAAATCCCTTGGCACTTCTTGTAAAGACTAGGGGTGTAGCCTTGGTGTCCTGGCCAAATTTCCTCCATCGGCCCTTACCCATAATGGCCTCTCAATCATCCACATCCACCAAATTGGCTCTATCACCATCTCTCCACTCCACCAATAGCTGGTGTGTGGTGAGCGCGCTGGCGATGTTGTCGTGTGGCTGCTATCGCATCACATTACATTAAATTATGGTTACACTTCACAAATAAGACCATTAGAAATGTATCTCGGTCACGGTATGGTCATTTCCATACACTGATCTCCTAATATTCTACTATGTGTTGGTACCCAGCTTTTAATTATACCTTTAAAGTGAGAACACTGTTGTTGTTGTTGTTGTTATAATCTTTTATGTAAATGTAATGTAAATTGTAATAGACATTTCACAGTCAGTTTCCTGAAGTGTGTTTAAAATAAACTGCTTGTGTTTCTCTTAGCTGGAGATCTGGGCTGATGTTCAGGTGTGGCGTCAGGCGGCAACTCAGGTCTTTTTCGCTCTGGGTTTGGGTTTCGGTTCTGTAATTGCATACTCTTCTTACAACCCACGAAACAACAACTGCCATCGAGACGCGTTCACTGTGTCTGGAGTCAACTTCATGACGTCTGTTCTGGCTACGCTGGTGGTGTTTGCTGTGCTGGGCTTCAGGGCCAAAACCATCGCCACAGAGTGTGTCAAACGGTCAGTGTGAAGCACTTTTGGTTCTAAGATCTACTGTAAAATAGAGCTGTGTAAGCTATAAAGTAGTCAACATTTGAAGTGGATCAAAAAAGTCTTTAAAGATTCATTTTTTAATTTTCCTTCAGCTTAGTCCCTTATTTATCAGATCGCCACAGTGGAATAAACCGCCAACTATTCCAGCATATATTTTACACAGCGGATGCCCTTCCAGCTGCAACCCAACACTGGGAAACATCCATGCACACTCATTCACACATACACTACGGGCAATTTTAGCTTACCCAATTCACCTATAGCGCATATTTTTGGAGGAAACCAGAGCACCCAGAGGAAACCCACGTCAACACGAGAAGAACATGCACACTCAACACAAAAATGCCAACTGACCCAGCCAGGCCTCGAACTAGCGACCTTCTTGCTGTGAGATGACAGTGCTACTGTCACCTCAGTGCCACTGTGACACCTTATTTCAAAATTGTCTCAAGATATAAACTGATGTTGTTGAATAGTTTTAAGATAACTTTGATGAAAGGTTTTGAACCACTTTAAATGTTGACTGCTATAGTTTCAGCGTAATATTCATATCTGCTATAGTCACATTGTAGGAAGTGCAGTGTGGAGTTTTAAAGTATAACCATAACAGAGTAAGTTTATCATTTGTATGTGTTTTTAAGACCCGTGACTAAGCATTTCAAGTGAGTTTAAAACATTTTGGCACACAAAATCATTACATTTTGTAGCTTTAACAAAGATTAATTGTATTTATTCATATGATGAAGATTGTGTTATTCTACATTTAATTATTCAGTGTCTGTACTTTTAAGACGTGTTGTGTTAGACTTGTCTGAAAACCATAAAGCATTGTTTAATTAATTTGTGTGTTCATGTTATCTGCTTGTAATGTTTGCTTTATGCAGATATAATAATATTAATAATATGAATAATAATATTCCAATCAATCTAAAATCATGATTTTTTTTCACCAATTCTTTTACTTGATATTATGTATTTTATTTTAATATTCATATTTTTATAGAACCCAAATGTATGTGTGATAAGTTTGTCTGTCTAAAAAAAAGAAAAAGTGAAAAATTCAATTCAATTCATCTTTATTTGTTTAGCGCTTATACAATGTAGATTGTGTCAAAGCAGCTTCACATGGAAGTTTATAGTGAATTGAAACAGTGTCAGTTCAGTTTTCAGTGTTTAAGTTCAGTTCAGTTTAGCTCAGGTCAGTGTAGGTTAATAATCACTACTGAGAGTCCAAACACTGAGGAGCAATTCCATCGATGCGCAGCTCTACAGATCCCGAACCATGCAAGCCAGTGGCGACAGCGGCGAGGAAAAAACTTCACCAATTGGCGAAAGTGAAGAATTTAAAAAACCTCGAGAGAAACCAGGCTCAGTTGGGCACGACCATTTCTCCTATGGCCAAACGTCTTGTGCAGAGCTGCAGTCTAGGCACGGTAGCTGGACCTCCGCAAAGACACGTCTGTCCTTGGAGCATCACAGGAATCAGTCTTATGCTCTCCATCATGACCACCACAGCAGTAGCTCAGGATACGGCCTGGTCCGGGAACCTTGGGATCGTCTCGTCGCTGGTCTTGGATCGCATCAGTGGCACTGCATAGTCTGAGGGTCTCGAGATGAGTACCCCCAGGTGGAAATACAGAATAAGGAGAATAATTAGCGTAGCTGCTGTTCATAGTGTATATAAACAAGAAGCAAAATCGTGTGTGGGGCACATCATGCGTCATACCGCTATGTAATGCTCTGAGTGTATGCTTTGCTAAAAAGATAGGTCTTTAATCTGGTTTTGAAGAGTGAGAGTGTGTCTGAGCCTCGGACATTATCAGGAAGGCTATTCCAGAGTTTAGGGGCCATAAATGAGAAGGCTCGACCTCCTTTACTCGATTTAGCTATTCTAGGTACTACAAGAAGCCCTGAGTTTTGAGATTTTAGAGCGGGTTGGATTGTAGCGAGACAAGAGGTTGGTTAGATAAACAGGAGCTAGATTATTTAAGGCTTTATAGGTAAGAAGCAATATTTTAAATTCAATATGAAACTTAACAGGCAGCCAGTGTAAGGAGGATAAAATTGGGGTGATATGATCATATTTTCTAGACCTGGTAAGAACTCTGGCAGCTGCATTTTGTACTAGCTGAAGTTTGTTTATAGAGGATGCTGGGCAACCAGCAAACAGAGCATTACAGTAATCCAGCCTAGAAGTCATGAAAGCATGAACTAGCTTTTCTGCATCTGAGATGGATAGCATATTTCGCAATTTAGCAATATTTCTTAGATGAAAGAAGGCAGTTTTTGTGACATGGGATATATGATTTTTAAAGGTTAAATTGCTGTCTAATATGACACCCAGATCTTTTATAGTAGAGCTAACGCTAACTTTGTATCCCTCTAATTGCAGGTCGAGTTGTGAGAACTGCTGTATACAGGATTTAGGCCCAATAAGTAATAATTCTGTTTTGTCTGAGTTTAAGAGAAGAAAATTGTTGGTCATCCAGTCTTTAACATCTTTAATACACTCAGTTAGCTTAGACAGTTTAGACATCTCATCCGGTTTAGTTGAAATGTATAATTGAGTATCATCTGCATAGCAGTGAAAACTGATCCCATGTTTTCTAATAATGTCCCCCAGGGGAAGCATGTATATTGTAAACAGCAAAGGGCCTAAAACTGATCCTTGAGGGACCCCGTACTTTACCAGTCTTACTTGTGAAAGTTGTCCATTAATATTCACAAACTGGTAACGATCAGCTAAGTATGACCTAAACCATTGAAGAGCCTGTTCTTGGACACCTGTAGAATATAAGCGGTCTATGAGAATATTGTGATCAATGGTGTCAAAAGCGGCGCTAAGATCTAGTAGAACTAATAGTGAGATGCACCCTTGGTCGGCAGCTAAGAGTAAATCGTTGGTTATTTTCACTAATGCGGTTTCTGTGCTGTGATGAGGCCTGAAACCTGACTGAAACGCTTCAAAAATATTGTTCATCTGCAGAAAGGAGCATAATTGGGTAGAAACAACTTTTTCTAGTATTTTAGACATGAACGGAAGATTTGAAATAGGCCTATATTTAGCTAGGTTGCTGGGGTCCAGTTGTGGTTTCTTAATAATAGGTTTAATAACAGCTAGCTTGTAAGGATTTGGAACATGGCCTAAAAACTGTTTGTACTGAATGTTTCATATCTAATATGCTCAATGTAAACACCTTTGAGAAAAATATATCATGCAAGCGTACTATTAAAAAATAATAAGCTGTATTAAATAATATTAAATCAAATTTGGTGAAGAAAAGAAGCATTAATCCTCCAGAAACAGGGTTTACAATTAATTTGTAACAGCTATGGGACATTGTTAGACACAGCACAGAGTTTAGCTGTTAGAAATTCACTGTAAACAACATTTTCATAGCATTTTACTTTTTTACTAAAATATAAATTTGCAACAAGGTTTTACAAAATAAAGCAAAGGAAATTAATTAAAAGCATTATTCTTTAGCCAAACAATGTTTAGTTCCTCAGAATCTGCTGTGGTTAAAGCAAAGTGATTGCCGAGCACACAGTTCAGCCAATAATAAAGTAATGAGGTCACGGGTGTATGTTTATAGTGTATTTTACAGCAGTTTCAAACGCAACTCACACAGTAATAATCAAGGATCAGAACTATCTGTTTTATAATGCCTCATGATACACCGTTTGATTTGTAGAGTGTTTGTACAATTTCATTCGCTACAGTTTTATTTAACCATGGTAGAATTACTTGATGCATAACCTGGAGTAGCTTTAAGGTGCTTAGATGTGACTTTGTGTGTTGCAGTAATCTGAATGCCTTGCTTAAGGTGACGTCCAGCACTCCTCTCCCCGTCCTGGCTATCAACGCTTCAGATGTGGAGAGCATCTCATTGGATGAGTATGCAAACTGGTACTCTACTCAGGGGACGCAGCTCAGTATCTCTGACTACAACATCACAGCCTGTAGCCTGGAGGATGAACTCAGACAGGTACAGTTACTGCAGATCTAATGGAAATTAATATGGGGCCCCAATGGGGTCTTAGCCTTGTTACCACTTGTCTAACTACTTGATATATTTCCAAAATATTAATCCAGGGAGCACCGGCTATTGTTATTTTTAAAACCTTAGCCCACAACACTACTATGCGGTTACACCGCTGACCTAACTATTAACTTTCACATTTTTATTTTCACAGAAATGTATTTAGTGAAGCATAATAATAAGGACTGATTAAATGTAGGATTCATTGAATCATTAATTCAAATGAGTCATTTCAAATAAATCAATCCATTAAAAGCAAATCAAGTGACTGTCTTTATGAGTTGATTATTGAATCAATACTTAAATCATTTAAGAAATTCAGCTCCACAATGTTACTTTGAAACCCAAAATTGTTTTGCTCTCTTTCAAATGTTTTTATTGCCAAAATCAGACAGTATTGCATCTAAAATCTAATTCACTTAAAGAGCCCCTATATGCAGTGTGTAACACAGCCCTAAGTAAAGTGAAATATGCAGCTAATGCTTAAATCTAAAAGTGCACTTTGTTTAAAACTATTGATTCATCTATAAGAGTCGACTCAGAGTGGTTCAAAAGAATTGTCTTGGTAACGAATCTTTAGCTGAGATGTTGATACAGAACTCAAGCCCCGCCCATTTGCTGCACACGCAGACCCAGGAAAATTGAAAGCCCCGGCCCTGCCCACAAACACCATAGAAAGTAAAAGAGGAAGACAAACACTGTAGTAGATCCTGGTTGAATCAAGTCGTGAAGACACTGAGCTCTGAAGTGTGAGTGAAAGTTATTGTTATTTCCCCTACCCAAAGACGAGGCTGTGAAGAGTCGGTGGTTAAACTTTTTTGTAAAAATACCTCAGCATTATTGCCTGTCATTTTTCTGAAGAGTGCTTCAGCAATCTACACACAACACAGGATTTGTTGGCTGTTTGTTAAAGGAAGGATCAGAAAAGACTATTGTATGAGATATGATGTATGGAACTTTGTCAGAGCCTGACAGAAACTTTATCAGTACACCGTTTATGGATCAATTCCTTTCTGCTTTTCACAAGTGTAAGTAACTTAAGTGCGATTTAAAATGGCTTCCTCCTCGTTTTCTCTAGCTTGCAAATTATATATTTAATTTAGTTTTGTTACTTGTAACCCTTGTACTGTATCAGGTTAACTCTATGTTCTCATATCGCGTCTAAAGCCACGTAAAAAACTTGACATGTGCCGCTTTGTTTACAGATCTACTACGATCTACTGCTGTTTGTCATTGCTATGGCCACCGTCAGCTTTTCCCCACCACATGTGTGGTGGTCAGGTTTAAAAATAGTTTAGCTTTTGCCGCTGTGTGGATTAAAACTGAATGTGTGTCATGGTTAGGCTGATTTATACTTCTGCATAGCCGTCGCTTAGGCCATTGGCGATGCTGACGCGCACCTCTCTAATGTAACTACATGTTGCAACGACTCATATCGCAAGCTCTGTGATTGGTCGGCTTGGTAGCTCTAATGAGTGTGGGCAGAGGTGAGAGCTGCGCGAGCCCGATAGAATGAGTGTTTACAAAAATGGAAACCGTTGTCTTGTGTTTACCTTATGATTACAGTTGTTGCACGTCCACCGATTCCTGAGTACATTAAGGTAGCATTCAGAAAAAACAAAACACCAGCGAAGAAACTTGACACAGAGGAACATAAACACCTACTGCCAGCTAGTGTTTCTGAAGTGTCATTGCAGAGCAACACAAAACGGCATGCAGAAGTATAAATGCACGGCAATGTGCAAGGCATGCGCCATGGGTCACGCTGATCACTCAACACAGAAGTATAAACCAGGCTTTAAGAATAGAGGAATATGCTGGTGTTAAACTGCATTGCTTTAATGCACTCCTGCATTGGGCTCTCACATACACTCTGCACTCTGGCTACTTCAATATTGTTGATAAGCCTTGGGCTAAACGAATCATATGGGAGTCGTTGGGATAATTAGGTCAAAATTAATTCATATTATAAGACAATGAAAGTGTTTTTTGACCTTGCACACAAATCAGACTGTTGTTGGAGACCCCCATGCATTTTTAATGCATAATAGGAGCTCTTTAATGTAACTTCTTGTATGTTGAACTGCTATATGAAAGGAGTATGGTGTTTGTAATCACTGTTATTACCGAACAGTTACTTGCATATACATATATTTAAAATGAAACGTCATACCAAGATATATTTATGTATATTTTAGTGGCATTGAAAAAAAAACTATATATTTGGTTTGTTTTGTATAAAATAAAATCATCTCACACATCATAACTATTTTGACAGCATCATATATTATAAAAATCACACTTAAATTTGTTTAAGCATTTCTTGAATGTTTAGAAGTGTTGAAAAACCGTGAAATTCTAAAAGCCCAATTCCCTGTTTTGTTCAGTTCATAAGTATTTCTTCAATTAAAGATGACTCTGACTAACATCTGATTAATCCATAATCAAACCAAAAGTGCTATAGGGGTAGTTAATGTGTCGGTGCTCTTTTGGGTACTTTGAGTGCCATGGACTTGTGATTTCATTGTTTAACATCTGATTAGGCTTGATCTTGTTTAACATCTGATTAAGTTTGATCTTTTCTCTCTCAGGGTGTTGAGGGAACAGGTTTAGCTTTTATAGCGTTCACAGAAGCCATGACACTGTTTCCCGGCAGTCCGTTCTGGTCGGCGCTGTTCTTCCTCATGCTGCTCAATCTGGGCCTGTCCACCATGTTCGGCACCATGGCTGGAATCCTGACCCCGCTGACGGACACCTTTAAGACCCTGCGCAACCACAAACTCATCTTTACAAGTAACGCCCACTGTTATGTGTTTCTTATGTTTTTAATTAATATAGTTGTGCTTTGCATGTCTATTGCTGTGTCCCAATTCACATACTACCCAGACCCCCTGGAATTTAGCGATTGCTGAATCCAACACAGTCAACAGTCACATTTGTGTGTCAATAATTGCAAAAAAATTTTGTATAATCTCAATTACATCTAATTAAAATCTAATCCAGTGGTTCTCAAACTTTTTTCACCAAGTACCACCTCAGACAAAAATGGTCTCTCCAAGTACCACCATAATTACCAGTATTGAAATACAGTAGCGTAGTAGGCCTAATTAAGCAGCTTTAGCACTGCACAGTTAAAAAAACAGACAGATTAATTCCTATTATTAAGAATATGTATTATTGTCAGCTACTTTAAACATTATAAATAGTTTGAACATTAACTGTGCTTGCAGACAAAAACAACAAAAAAAAACTTCACCATTTAAATTAGAATGGGCTTTTAATAGTTAATTAAAATGGCTCTGTTCTTAAAGTAAAAAAAGAAAACTGCCGTACTTGTAAATTATTAATGTATAGCTTATTCATCAAAACCTGGAAATGTAGCTTGGACCTGATAAATATAGGCTTTATCATATATATTTTAATATTTTATAAATTTTGAAAGTTTTGCAAGTTGCAATTTTGAAGTTGCATGTATATGACAAATTTGTAAATCTTTGAAATCTAAACTTGTATTTTAAATATATGATTTGAAATTACTTAAATTAGAAATTTGACCTGCTGCATGTCATTTACAGTAGTGTGTCAGAAAAGCGAGTGATTAAATGCATGCAGTGCTTTACCAATTTATATGTGCAGTATTTCTGAGATCTGGTGCGAATGAGATCACATAAGTGAACGGTGAAGTTTGCGTTAACCGCGCACCGACCACTGTTTTCAAGCAGACTCGGGATTTGATTTGCGGTCCCTCCATCTGTGCACACGAAGAATAACTTCAATTATATTCTCTAGGCTTCAAGCATGGCAAAATTGCTTGAGTCTACATTCTGTGTCGCACCATTTAAATCACATCCAAATTAAATCTGAGGTAACAAACTAAACTGAAAGCCTTTGCTGCTTTACAAAACAAATAACTTTATATATCGAAAACATGCATTATTTTACACAACTATGAGCACACATTTAACACATTTGTAATAATTATTTTACCAGTGATGCAGCATGGGGAAAACCTTGAGTTTGCAGTAACTGAAATGGCAACACAACAGCACCGGTCTGCAGAAGGGCTTCTCTAGTGCTTGTGTATCTGCTCTGTATCCGCCGCACGCATCTTCCTCTGGCTCTGCACCAAGCGGACTGATATTTAACATCTGATGACGCATCGCACTAAAGTAAACATTAAAAGCACACTAGCATAATCGTACACTTCAGGGAACAGCCAATGCTGTCTGATCACATGAGTCTCTGTGTTATCGTACGCATCAAAGGGTTAAGTGTGTTCATTTTATTCTTTTATTATTCAGCGATTCTTCCGCAGTACCACAGTTTGAGAACCACTGATCTAATCAATTAATAATTGTTTTAGTTGATGAAATAAAGATGATTGTTTATTTTAACAAATTCTGCTGCTTAGTATTTTGTTGTCTGCATGTTTATGTCCTAATTTCATAATGTGAATGATTATTTATATTGTGCATATTTAGAGAGAAACAAACTGTTTTTCATTTAAGGTTTAAAATCTCAAAATTATAGATCAATAAACTCCTTTCATGGCTTTTGCATTTTTTTAAGTGCACTTTTTTTACATAATACCCTGATTTTACAGTTTTATATATTTATGATAAAATAAACGGCAAATTAAAAAAGTTGTGTGCCCTCAATTAAAAATAACGAGCTTGTGCATGGAATATATGCGATATGTGAATGGCCATTGGCATTTGCAATCTACAGCAGTTGCACAGACATGCTGGATTCACCTGATTTGTTGATGGCTTTTCGTGGGTCCTTCACTGGGCCCTTCGCAAAGAAACTTCAGAACTTCACAAAGACGTCCGTTTCGTACTCCTTTTGCTAGCTTGTGGGTTAAATTTTGCCACTCAAATGTTTAGAGATGTAACGGAGAATACGGTCATTTTTCAAAATAAAAGGTCGTTCAGACTCACTCGGATTAATAAAACAGAAATAATTAATGATTTCTTGTGCGGCCCAATACTAATTGATCCACACTTTTTTTTACATGAATAATGCTCTGATTTATGGTTTTATATAGTTATAAGCAAAATGGCAAAAAAAAAAGATTTTATGCAATTTAATCAGGAAAAAATACTTATCCAACTAATCGATTATCAAGATAATTGTTAGTTGTAGCCCTAGTCCCAAATTCTATTCATCATTTCTGAAAACCTTAAGTGTTCGGACTTGAATCTTTTAGATAAATGATTAGGGCTGAACAGTATATCATTTGAGCATCAATATCGTAGTGTGTGTACCCGCAATTGTCACGTCACAAGATTTAATTATTAAAGATTAAAAGATAAAGATAATTTTTTATATTATTTCAATAATTATATGATGAGCCTCGGTTGGGTCAGTTGGCATTTCTATGTAGAGTTTGCATGTTTTCCCTGTGTTTGTGTGGATTTCCTCCAGGTGCTCCGGTTTCCCCCACAGTCCAAACACATGTGGTACAGGTGAATTGGGCAAGCTAAAAATGTCCATAGTGTGTGTGAATGTGTGTATGGGTGTTTCCCAGTGATGGGTTGCAGCTGGAAGGGCATCCGCTGCGTAAAACATATGCTGGTTAAGTTGGCGGTTCATTGCGCTGTGGCGACCCCAGATTAATAAAGGGACTAAGCCAAAAAAAAAAAGAATGAATTATAGGATAATGATGACCATGTTATTTAAGTTTGATTGTGCAATTTCTCTACTTGAATACTATTACACTCCCCAGATGCACTGCATAAAAAAAGACTTGATCATCCCAGTTAATCTAAATTAATAAAATCTATTTTATTACAGAGCTATTCAAATCATCTGGTGAAATTATATTCATATCACAATACATCTCACTGGAAAACAAAATCGCCATGTCAGATTTTTTTCAGTATTGTGCAGCCCTAAAATAGATTCATGTTGCCATCTAGACGTAGCCGTAATATTCTCATATCTTCTCTCCGTCTCAGTCTGCAGCTGTACGGTGGGTTTTCTGATCGGTCTGATGTTCACTCAGCGATGCGGAAACTACTTTGTGACGATGTTTGATGATTATTCTGCCACTCTTCCTCTGATCATCGTTGTCATCTTTCAGACCTTCAGTGTTTCATGGGTTTATGGAGCGGACAGGTATCTCACACACACACACACACACACACACACACACACACACACACACACACACACACACACAGCACTATTTGATTAGAAGTTTTGCTTCTGAGCATGGAAATGTCAACCTTCCTATGAGAAAATGAATTTTTTTTATGTTGCTTGCTTGGGCTTGTATATTACAGTACTGTAAAATACAAAAAAATGTCTCTGTCAATGTTTTCAAATAATTATATTTGATTTGCCAAAGTCACACAAGTACCAATTTCACATCTGTCACAACCATAATGGAGAGATTTCACATCCATAGCCAAGATTTTCCCTCATAAATGCAGAAAAAATATCTAATGAAATAGTCAGTCATTTTTGTTTTATAGACCAATTACCAACCTACGTCACACATGACGTCACACGAGTCCCCGGTTGCAAAAAGAGACCGGCTTTAATGGCAAACATGTCGTGTCTTACGGTAGGATGCCAAATTCAAAAGTCCAAAAATAGAAATCTTAACTTTTACCATACACCACACTGCTTTCATGCCGACTGCAGACGTCTTTGCCTAAAAGGGAGCTGAATGAAGTGACGACCTAATTATAAATGCTGGACTCTGCAGTTCTCATGTTATATCAGGTAAGTTCAGGCTATGCTGAATCATACACATTACTCGTTTTTGATTGCAGCAATGATTTCAGCAAAAACAGTAACATATGGTTAAATAAACTGCGGACACTGAATGCTAAGAATGAAACGTGAAAGTGTAAGTTATTAAAGTTGGTTTTACACATTCATTCAGTGACAACTTGTGACACACTCCCTATAATGTTTACCACGGCACTTTGAGTAATCACTCTGAAATAACCTGCAAGTGTGACTTGAAAACAACATGAACAGTTTATTTGACTGTGAACAATGTTGTACTTTGATAGTCATTGGCTGCTAATATGATTTCGCTTTTTAGAGTTTGCAAATAATACTTTTATGCAATTATATTATTAAGGAGAAAGTCTGAATGTGCGAATATAAAACCAACTTTACCTTTATGTGTAAGTTCACATACCCTGGGCCTGCCGTACAGGTGCCGTTCGCTGTCAGAATGCAGTTTTGCTGTTGATGATTACCCAGGCCTTGTATAACGTTAGTTCTGTCTTTTTTCCTTGTCTTTGGCTCGGCAGAACCTCGGTTTTTAGCACTACATAGTTTTGAATCTGGTAATCAGGGAACATTATTTCTTGCACATGACCACACAGAACACAATTGTTGGCATCCAAACACTTGTAGGCCTTGAACTTCTCTCTTGTAAAATCCCTTGGAGCTTCAATGAGATTGTATATTTCTGGCTGATGCTTGGTCATTTCGTCTTATTCAATATCCATTGGGAGGGTGCTATCGCAAATGGACCTGTCAGACGAACGCCGCTCACTTTAATGTTAATTTTGCAGAATCACTGTGCTTATCACTGGGTGACAAGCTGTTATAATATGCTGAAAGCATTATGTAAATAATATATATAATATGTAATCAATATAATGTATTTCTAAGACAACGACAAACTCTGTACCGCATCGAATGTCATTCCCTTGCTGTAAATGGTAGTGCTCCTGGTTTTTTTTCTGCCACCTCCCTGCAAGCGCATCATGAATGTTTACAAACATGGTAATTGGTCTATACTGTAGAGAGCAACTCGTATATTTTTGATTAGCATTGTTTCTTTTGGGTTGTGCAGTTTAATTCACAGAATTTCTACAAAGTATGTTGTCTACTGTAAACTTGTAGACTTTTTGGTCACATCCATGACGCATGTTTATTTCTTTCATTTAAAATATGTATACAGATTGATATTTTTCAGATCACAAAACTCTGTAGTTAGTAGTTTTGGAAAATATAAACCGATATTGCAGTATAATGTTAACATTTACTTTCCCTGTGTGTTTGTTTTACACTTTTAGCTCTTCTGTTGTATAAACGGCATGAATGAGATGTATTTTTATTGCAGGTTTTTGGAGGACCTGAAACAGATGCTGAATCGGCCGGTTCCTGTTATATACAAGTACTTGTGGAAATATGTGTGTCCAGTTGCTATGCTGGGACTTTTGGGGGCCAGTCTGCTAAAGATGATATTGAAGCGTCCCGAATACTCCGCATGGAATAGAGAGAAGGTAAAATCAATTGCAAGAAATCAAGCACCTTCAAAATCACCTCAATCAATCTAAAAATATGACTTGTTTCCAAATAGGTAAAATTACAGTAGCAGTGTTTTGTAGGTTGCTTCAAAACCGTTTTCTCAGAGGATGACAAGCTGTCAAAACATTGCTGTCGCTCTGATACAAGTTTAATTATGGAGAAAATTAAAAAGCACTGCATGTTTGTGTGTTCAGTGTTTGAGATGATTAGTTTACTGAAATGTGTATATTCTATACAAGCTGAAGCTGATTGGTCAGTTCTTGTCATGACTCGTGGTGCCCACGCAGAATTCATTCAATTGTGTGCGTGCGTCTGAAGGCACGATCTAGTCATGCCGCTTGTGCACGCAAGCCATGCACCTTCACTGTAAGCAACAAACTTGCGCGAACTCTAGAAAAGAAACGATGTGGATGTTTTAGGGACGAATGGCCCCTAAAAGGCCGCCATCATTTGTGATCTCCAGCAAATGATCTTCTTGCACAGAGATGGATTCACATGATTTTTTTTTACAAATGGGTTGCTGCTCTATTCCTTGGCAGTTCGTGGGTGCTTCACTGGGCCTTTTCCCCTTAGAATCCAAATTTACTCATTTTGCTGCTTGTGGGTTAAATTTGGCAGCTCAAGTGACCGAGATGTAACCTATGTAACAGAGAATACGGTCATTTTTCAAAATAAAAGATTGTTCAGATAATAAATAAAACGGAAATAATTAATGATTTCTTGTGTGGCCCGGTACCAATTGATCCATGGGCCGGTACCGGTCCGCGGCCTGGTGGTTGAGGACCACTGCTTTATTACTAGCAGTCAGATATATAAACTGAACCTTTAAAGGTGCTGTATGTAAGTTTTTGACTCTCTTCTAAAGCATGAAAATACCATAATATGTGTGCAGATATTTAAGAAACATCCCAAGTGAACATGCATGTTTAACTGAAAAACAATGCTGAAGTCAGATATTCTGCTTTAAAATGGTTTTTCCGTGCCGAAACGCTGTCTTTGTTTAAGTAAAGTTAACCTGCACAATGCCAGTTTAGCCAATTATATTTTAGCACTCCGGGTTGCCTTGTTGGAAAACAG
Organism: Danio tinwini; assembly: GCA_903798205.1. NCBI lineage: Eukaryota > Metazoa > Chordata > Actinopteri > Cypriniformes > Danionidae > Danio > Danio tinwini. Next base: position 3,444,729 of record CAIGQZ010032287.1, read on the forward strand.
CGTATTTCATTCATTCATTCAGAAAAGCTCTGAAGGCATGTGTTTGTGACCGAAAATGCGACCTCAGTATCAGACGTCGAAATGAGACAGATTCAGTTCCACATGAGGTTATTAATTAGCAAATTATATAAATATTATGAGCGTAAACATTAGGTGAGCAGGTTACATTGTAAGCGCATGTCCTAAAAACATGCTTTAAAGAGATACGCAGCGATGAGCAGTTTGACTGTTTGCACCAGACGAAACACGACAGAAATGTAAACAAGCCATTCCAAAGCACAGAATATGCACTCACTCACAAAGCGGTAAGGTTTATAATCTATTTAATACATGCTAACCCTCTTTGCCATCATTGAACTTTAGAACTAAACACATATGAGTGATTCAGCATCTGCATTTAATCTCAAACGATTTATTGTATTTTCAAGGTCTGCTGCTGCTTTCAGTATATGGCAACACATGTCATGTAAAATGGCATTTAAACTCATATTGTTAGCATTTAGCACTGAATAAGGACATAAGGTTTACCTGAGGTGATCACTGTCATAGGTTTTTGTTGTTCAGCTGTGAGAAATAGAAGCCATTTCTAATATATCAATTTGTTATGTTGGTTAGAACCAAAACTCCTTTTAATATGGAGAATATTCCCTCTATCGCGTGTCGTTGCTTTTATTTAGAACAGTTTAAATCACTCGCAATCCTGTTCTCAATCTGGCAACCCGCGCTTGCGTTTATTTTGATCTAGGAGTGCAATACCTAGTTCAACCACTGGGTGTCAAACTTACATACTGCACCTTTAATTTTACCTGCTCAAGAAAACACTCTTTTTGAATGCTTGAAGCAAAACTCAAACACATGCACAAAAGACAACTTGAGCATTTATAGCAAATAAACTAATGTAAATATTATGCTGCTTTTTGAACATTGTCAAGCGAGTTCCCACACCCCTATGATTGGTAATTGTCTTCACACGCTCAACAAAAAGGCCAGTGATTGGCTGTAAAACTGTCAGCGCTGTTCACCGATGAGTGACACAGACAGTGAAGAGCAGATGCAATTACATCTATAATAGACACTGTAAAAAACTCTCTCTACCGATGCGCTCATGTCTGGATCCACAAGAATCGCTTTAACCAAGAGGAGGGGAAAAGTTACCTTACAAACCATGCCAGCAGTTTAAAGGTATAAGAGAGAGAGGGAGATGGAGTTAAACAGATTTTATTTTCTCCCTAGCAGTGAAATCAACACCTGGTTCTGCTGTTTCTTCAGTGTCAGACTGTCCAGCGAACTCGCAAGCAGTGAATATTTCACAATATCTGCTTTTTAAGTTGTTGAAGCATTTATTTACTCGCCCTCGCCTCCTTTACCTTTAGTATTAATGCATACTTTTCCTTCCTTATTAATAGACTAATTTCAAAAATCATTATAGGCTTAACATGACTATATCCAATATTTCCTCTCAGGCATCCAAAGAAGATCTTCCATATCCTGATTGGGCTCTTGCTGTCCTGATCATACTCATCATAATTGCATCCCTTCCTGTTCCTATTGGATACATCCATTCCCTGCTCCTGGAGCGGCTCGGCCAATCACCTGCAGACACAGAGGCCAGATACACACCGTGTGCCACTACAGACACAGATCTGACGCCTCTCAGCACGTTACCACCTTCACTGGATGACCCCAATTCCTCCCACCCTTTACTTGAGGGAAATCATATCTCACATCTGCAAAATGGTCATATTGAAAGTGTGGAGTCGAGCGTTTTATGAGAGCACAGAGTTTACAGACATCAGCGATGGATCTGTTTGAATGGGAACATTTTTATTGACGTGCTTTTCCGTTCACAACAATCATATAAACACGTAAGTATATGTTAAAGAAGACTTAATTCATGGCCAAAAGAATACTCTCATTCATGCTCCTCACACACTGAAGTCTTTGAGGACTCTTTATTTGATTCTCTTTTAATCAGATTATTAGGGCCACATTATATATCATTTTTTGCATCGATATGAAATGTGCACCTCTGCAATCGTCACATCAGAGGATCTACCATCTTAGGATTTAAGTCTGTCAAGGGACGAGACCAATTCATTCCACACTTTACTAGAGGGAAATTGTAACTTGCATCTGCAAAATGGTCTTATTAAAAGTGTGGAGTCCAGCGTTTTATAAAAGAGTTTACAGACATCAGCGATGGATCTGTTTAAATGGGTACAATTTTATTCATGTGCTCTGCCGCTGACCACAATAAATTTTATCTGTTTGTATGAACACGTGGGTATATGTAAAAAAATACTTACTAAGCAATTGATACAATTGATTGATATATATATATATATATATATAGTTTCCTCTACATTCATTCTTCCATGGTGGGGCGCCACACCAAAATTCATCCTGCCACAGCTATATTACAGCTTCTCATTCAAAACATTAAGTCGTTGTTTTTTTAATAGCAGGTTATAATCGCACCAAAACGTATTAAAAGGAAAGTGAATTATAACAGCGCAAACTTTTCTTTAACCGTAGTAGAGCTGTGCGTTATTTGTTTAACCCTTTACGGTGACATGCTGACTGACTGACAGGTGAGTGATGTGTGAGGCCAGCAAACACGATGTAGCTTTCAGTTAAGATGAACACAGTTTCCATAATTAATACTGTATAGATAAAGGTCTATGGTTCTGCATACAATGACTTTATCTGGCTGGAGTTTATAGCTGTTTCACTTCACTACTTCAGCTGTTTCACTTTACTTCAGGACGCATTAATGCCGCTCTGTAGGTCTATTGGAGACATTCATAAACATTCCTAGCAAATCTAATAAATGTTGGAGATGTACTTGTCACTTGTTGAGCAGCGTATATTTGAGGGTTTGAAGTTTTGTGCATGAACAGAGGAAATCAGCGCGCAAGCAGAGATTCGCATGCTGGTATTACATAAATGCGATCTTGACTTTTTATACTGCGCTCACAATATGTCATTGAAATAACACCATAGGTAGTTGGTACATCTGTGTAAGAGTCCTGCCGCCACAGCTGGAAAAAATCCTAGAGGAAACGCGCATATATATATATATATATATTTCAGCATCGATATCTCAATCTACACCTCTGCAATAGTCACATCAGAGGGTCTGCAAAGTCAATTAATCTCACCCTTTACTTGAGGGAAAACATAACTAGCATCTGTAAAATGGTCATATTGAAAATGTTTTATCAAGAGCACGACTGTCGTCAGAGTTTACAGACATCTGCGATGGATCTGTTTATATGGAACGTTTTTTATTCACATGCTTATATAAAACAGACTTAACTTATGGCCAAAAGAAAACTGACTCATTGAGTACGTTTACATGGACACCAATACTAATAATCTGATTAAGACAATACTCTGATTAAGCATGTAAACACTGATTTTTGATTACATTATTCTGGCTGAAGTCATAATCAAACTAAGCAGAAATCTAATTATGATGTAGTGTATTTTTATATTGAAGTGCAATATAGACATGAAACACCACAATCAAACTTTTACCATCATGTAGGACTTTTCGCCGCATTTTGCCACAGGATAATTCATACACACACGGCTGTTTGACACTATTCTCTGCCCTTACAGAGTCTTTAAAGGACACCTGCAACACTCTTCCACCAGTCTTTACTCCATACTCGCATCCAGTACCACAGTTAATCATGGTGACATGGATGAAAGTGAAACTGCAGTTTAACGTTGAAAAATGAAACACCCAAAATTGCATTAAACTCTGGAGGAAATGTTGGCTGGTGACGCAATGATGCTAATCGATCTATGTGCTATAACACATAAAACAGGATCATGAAAGGAACATTCAAAGAGCCACTCATGTAAAGAGCTTAATCATATTATTGTCTTTTTCAGATTAAGGCAAATAATTTAATTACAGATGTCTATTTAAAGGTGGCATGGTGGCTCAGTGGTTAGCTATGGGGTCTCAAAGCAAGAAGGTCGCTGATTTTGATGATCCAATATGCTACCCATCAGATTTTACCACCCGTGTAAGTTTTAATGTGGAGTAGTGTGATATGAAGCTGTAATATCGCCCTAACCTACCTAATCCCTAACCCTAACCTCCAAACCAGTGTTGGTATGGGTAAAACGTCAGGACACCAGATTCCCCCACTGTCCAAAGACATGCTCTATAGGTGAATTGGATAAACCAGGGGTGTCCAAACTCTGTCCTGAAGGGCCGGTGTCCTGCTGAGTTTAGCTCCAGCTTGCTTCAACACACCTGCCATGAAGTTTCTAGTATATCTGGTAAGAGCTTGATTAGCTGGTTCAGGTGTGTTTGATTAGGGTTGGAACTAAACTCTCCAGGACACTGGCCCTCCAGCACAGAGTTTGGACACCCCTGTATAAGTGGGTGTGAATTTGAGAGTGTATGGGTGTTTCCTAGTACTGTGTTGTGGCTGGAAGGGCATCTGCTGCGTAAAAACATATATTCTGGAATAGTTAGCAGTTCATTCCGTCGTGGCATCCCCTGATAAATAAGCGACTAAGCCGAAGCAGAATGAATGAATGTCCCGTTAAATGTAGTCAGTGACTCAGAGTTTTCTGAAGCCGTTTGAAACCTTCTGGAAAAATCCTGTTTCCTTATTAATGCCAGGACAGACCAAGGCAAACTCCTAACAACAAAACCCAACTGTGTTGCCAGTGTGTTTTGGATTTTACGTGTGAAAATGTTGCAGGATTATCACTTGAATTGGGTGTATGTTAATGGTACTACAGAGTCATAGTTGTGTTTGATGGGTCCAGGTGAACGTTAAACTACACCGTAACACTATTGTTACCTGTTACAGTGGTTGATTTGTTTGATAACTGAGGGTCCTGCTGGTTTACTGAGCTGGTGAGTTTTCATGAGAAACCCATCAGTGTTATTTTAAACTACAGTATAAAGGAGCAGCAAGTGCTTGATCTACTTTTAAACATAATTGAATAATCATTCCCAATTATTTATTTTAGTTGTGTATTTCAGAGGTGCTTGATGCACGTTTGTTGTGCTCAAAAAAACATGCATCGACGAAGCAGGACAGTCAAATAATGTCTGCTTTTATAAACTGCTTTTTTTAAATTAGTAAACATCACTGCCAATATTTATTAGAACTTGTGTTCGTCTGAAAGAGTAAAGTCGTGCATACATAATGCATCAAGTGTGAATAAATTATTGGATAGTTTTCATGACTTTGCAGGACTGCTATCTATAAATAATCACCCTTAAAGGGATCGTTCACACAAAAAAATGTAAATTTTGCCATTTATTAATTCTTCTAAATCCAGTCGAGTTTCTTTTTTTGGTTGAACACAAAAGAAGATATTTTTAAGAATGTTGTAAACCGGTAACCATTGACTTTCATAGTGTGTTATTTAATTCTTACGGTCCTAAAATAGACTTTGTTTTTGTTTAACTAAAATATAGCATACATTTTTTTTGTGGTTAATAAAATGTCTTCTAATATTTTTGTTGTTTAAATTTGCATAATGTAAAAAAATTTACAAGTTATTGTTAGTGTAAAAATGGTTTTTGTAAATTTTGATATGTTTTTCAGCTGCAGTTTGTATTTGACAAATACAGCATTGATTTATGAAGTATTTTAATGCAGCAGCATTTTCAGAAATTTCTATTCTTTTGATATTGTACAGAAAATCTTTCATCTGTAATTACTCTTCCTCTATTTTTTATCACAGACACCTTTCAGAAAGCGAACATCTGACCCCGTCGGCCAGACATTTTATGGCTTATAGTCATAGTACAGTACTGTTATCTTTGCCTCTCACAGGGGTTTGATGGGTCTTTGCGTTTGTTCAGTAGCTTGAACTCTATTTGTTAGTAGTTAGTCGTAGTCACTAATAAATAATAATGATGAGATGTAATATAACTCATGTAGAATGCTTCACAATCTGTGATCTTAAAGGGTAATTATTTAATTCTCTTCTGTTTGTGGTAAATGTCTCAAATATAGTGTCTGTGTATTTCCTGCTGCTTTAGCTTTGACAAAACTAATGATGTAACTTTAAAGGAACACTCCATTTATTTATTGTTTTGGATTTAGGAACCATGACTTTAGCAGAGGTAATGATAAGCAAACTCTTTGATTATTACACGGGAATGAGTATAGTTTGTTATTATATCACCATAGAAGATGGCAACTTTTTATTTTCCATCGCTCTTAGTAGTACAGTAATAAATATAAGGACAGATCAATTATCGAAACTCTTGAAATGTGAACGAGATGCTAATACGTTAATCAATTTAATAATCTATGCCAAGCTTTATTTCCAAAAGCTTTACTGCTACTGTTCTTCAGCGGTGGTGGAATGATCTTCCCAACCTCCGGGAACATCTCAAATCTTTGAGGAGTTTTTATTTGTTTATTTTTCATTCATTATTAGGGCTGCTTTGTTGTTTCAAAAAGCTAAAAGTGCTCCTACCAGACCAGGAGATCAGCTGAATTGATTCAGAAATGATAAAACTCAACTGTTTAAAGCTGCGGTCACACTACAGTTTGAGCTTGCGAAATTCTGTCGCACGGCGATGCAAAAAGGAGCGTGATTAAACATGATGATTAGACATAAAAAAAAAAACGAGCGATTGCTCCATGTTTTAAATTTCTGTTCAGAGAGGTCCTGTTTTGATCCTGGATTGGTCTTACGCAGTCAAGTGATGCGATTTCGCAGGTCAGAGTTCACCAAGCTTGAACTTTGCACCGCAGCGAAATTCGAAACCTGACGCATGACCCTGCGTTTCTGGTCTGACGCATTCGCGTGTGTGTATGAATGGAAGTCTATGGGGAGAAAAGTCCAGTGTGACCGCAGCGTAACTCTGGGAGAGTTGTAAAACCAGCGTATTTCCTCCCCAAAAAAGTCAGAAGTGGAGTGTTCCTTTAAAGATGAGCGGCAAGCCGTTTGAAAATTGATTAAAATGTGACACTTCAAATAATTTGAGAAACAAACTTGTTTTACAATTGGAGCAGGAGTTTATATGAATGAATCAGATGGAATTGACTGTCTTTAGAATGGATAATGTTATTTTCTGTTCATTTTGACTCTGAATGATCCATATTAAAGTAGTTTTGATAAGCGTTTACAGCTGTAATCTTGTAAACGACATCACTGCTGTTCAAAAGAGTGAATCTGTGGCTCATTCAGTTCGTCTGCTGTTTATTTTACGTTTTATTTCATAAAACTAAAGGCAGACCGTTCTGTTTTTGCTTCAATTTTACACATTTTGTCTGATTTAGATTTAACAGCTGCTTGTGTTGTATCTTTGTATGTTCATGATTAAAGGCATTTTGTTATGAAGAGATTTACTTTAATAAATGTACAGTGAACTTACACAAATAATGTTCAACTTAATTTGTTTTGTTTAAATTCAGCTCAAATAAATTGTTTACAAGGACTTAAATAAGTAAATTCAAGGAATCATCTTTAAATATATTTTTTCAGTGTTGTTTGATTTTAGGGTTTGTTTTAAAATTGTAATTTAGTTTTGTAATATTTAAGTTTCACAAAGAAGCATAGTCATCAGTCTAATAAAAAGGCACCTTTTAATTCACTTTATGTCCTTGATCTCTTAGTTGTTTGATTTTATTTGTTCGTGACCCGAGTTAATCGTTACATCTTTAGTCAAGCGAAAAACAAGTCTGAGGCCTCGGGTTTGTCTAAATGTTTGTTTGTTGGGTTTTTCTTTGCAGACAAACCGATATTTTGTATAGTTAACCTTGTGGTGATGTTGTTTGTGTATAAATGATTATTTGACCTCATTTGAGCACTGTGCTCTTTTATTATTTAGGGTGTTTGTGGTGTGTGTGTGCGTGCGCGTTTAATACACAGTTGAAGTGATAATTATTAGCCCCCCTGTTTATTTTTTTCTCCAATTTCTGTTTAACAGAGAGCAGATTTTGTTCAAGCACATTTCTAAATATAATAGTATTAATAACTCATCTCTAATAACTGATTTATTTTGTCTTTGCCATGATGACAGTAAATAATATTTGACTAGATCTTTTTCAAGACACTTCTATACAGCTTAGTGACATTTAAAGGCTTAACTAGGGTAGTTAACTAGGCAGGTTAAGGTAATTAGGCAAGTCATTGTATAATGATGGTTTGTTTTGTAGACTATCAAAAAAAATATAAAGCTTAAAGGGGTTAATAATTTTGACCTTAAAATGTTTTTTTTTTAAATTAAAAACTGCTTTTATTCTAGCCGAAATAAAACAAAAGACTTTTTCCAGAAGAAAAAATATCATCAGACATACTGTGAAAATTTCCTTGTTCTGTTAAACATCATTTGGAAAATAATTAAAAAAGAAAATAAGGGAGGAGAATAATTCTGACTTCAACTGTGTGTTGTATGTATGCATGTATGCATGTATGCATGTATGTATACACGTACGTATGAACGAATGAATGAGGGGTTTTGGCCATTTCCAGACTGGTCTTAGCTGGTCATGCTGGAAAATGACCAGCTAAAACCAGCTTGACCAGCCTGGTTTAAGCTGCACATAGATTATTTTGACTAGGCTCCCAGCCTGGCTAGGCTGGTTTTAGCTGGTCATCTCCCAGCCTGACTAGCTAGGACTAGGCTGGAACTGACTGTAAACCAGCCTGGAATGCCCAAAACCAGACTGGTTGACCAGCCAACCAGCCTAGGCTGGTTTAAGCAGTTTTTTTCAGCAGGGTTGGTTTTATGGATGGGTTTGAGAGTTGTTGTTTTTTTTTTTTTTTATTTGTCTTTTTTGAGAGTATAAATGTCTGACAATTCTTATTTTTTATTACTCATTGTAATTGTTTTAAGAGTTATGGTTTGTTTAATTATGCTTAAATAACTTTGACATGTTGATCTGTAATGTAAAATTGTAAGACAAATTTATTGTAGTGAAGTTTTATTTCTTTTAAGACAGAGTTGCCTGTTTATAAATCACAATTGTTAACAATTATTATTATTTTTATTATAAATAATTATTTTAAAGCATTTAATTTAGCTATTTGTGCCATTTCTCTATTTCTCTTTTTTTGTCATAATTTATTTTAGACATTTCCTAAATGTAAACATTTTATTTTCACACAGCTTCTGTAATTTTCGATGTATTTGTGTATATTTAAGTGTAATTTCAGCTGTTATTTCATCATAAATCTGCAATCCTCTCTACCTCTATTTTTGAGCTGGTTGTGTTCATGTGCAGGTGTTGAGGGTGAGTCTCTGTCTCTGTGTGTGCATGTACATGCGCATGCATGTATGTGTGTGCGTGCAAGAGCTCAATGGTCCTGGGACTGTGGTTGTCATGGTGTGAAGCTCCACCTTGGAAAGAGACGATCCACAAACAAAGTGATGCTCAGAGCAGCTGAAAGAGTCGCACCACTGGAGGACAAAATTACAAGACAGAGATCTAAAAACCAGAAGAAGGTAAGAGAGAAAACCCCAAAGCTTCCATCTGATGCTAAGTGAAGATGATTTCACCTGAAGATGTGTGTTGTTCTGCTGTCTGTGTGGAGCTGATGGTCAATTGTAAAGCCTGTAGTAGCGTGACGCATTTGTTATATGCACTCATGTCTAGTGTAGGCCTATATAAATATGTATAATATATTAATGTAAAGTAATGGTGAAATTATAATCAAATAATTAATGTTAGGTAATGTATTTACTGACATGAACTGAGTATGCATGAACAATACAGCATTTATTAATAAGTTCAACATTTAATTATGCATTAGTAAAATATACTGTGTGATCAGATGCACACACAGTATATTTTACTATTCATTCATGAATGAATGAATAATAAAATATACTGTGTGTGTCTGATCATCATAAATTGCACAGGTATATATTGGACTATACCAAAAAATAATACACTGTATGGGTCAAAATGATCAATATTTGTTTTAAACCAAAATCATCACAATATTAAATAAAGATAAAGTCCCATGAAAACATTTTGTAAATGACCTATTGTAAATGAATTAACTCAATTTTAGGAATATGCATGGCTAAGTGCTTAATTTGGATCAAACGTCCATTCCACACTGTAAAACCCAATAACTTTATTAAATGAAATGAGTGTAGTTAACTCAAAATTGACTGAAAGCTATACTCATTTGAAAGAGTTTTGAACTCATTGTTAAAGGTAATGAGCTAATTAAATACCACATTACTTCAACTTAAATGGAGTAAGTTCACAGTACAATCGGTTTCCTCAAACAGTTTGAGTTGCCTTAACTTATTGGGTTTTACAGTA
>CAIGQZ010032287.1:3455018-3471840 GCA_903798205.1 Danio tinwini
TTTCCTCAAACAGTTTGAGTTGCCTTAACTTATTGGGTTTTACAGTACTCAGTTGGTTTGAGTTCTTTTCATTTATTGAGTTTTACTGTGCTCGAATTGCTTCATTTGGCCTCATTAGGATTAGTTTTTGAACTTAAATGGTTTGTTGCAATCGATTTCCTCAAACAGTTTGAGTTACCTCAACAGTTTACAGTGTAAATCGTTGTACATTATCATTGTCATATAAAAAAATTTAACATTCACTTTGAAAGAGCATTTTTCTTTTAATAACAGTTTGGTTTAAACGTATGTGTTTTTATTTTAACAATACTGATAATGTTTATTTGTTTGAGCTTGATATCGTTTGAGGATGATGATGATGATGATGGAAACAATTGATGAAATTGAGTCATAAGATTTTTCATTCATCTTCCTTCGGCTAAAAACAACACTTATTTTAAGAACTAGAAATAAATTCTAAATAAATTAAAAATAGCCAAGTAATAAATTAAACAAATAAACTTGCATATAAAACAAAACATCCTGAAATATAAAAAACTGTATTGTTCATTTATTCATTAATTTTCCTTCGAACGGACTACTATTCCAGCATATGTTTTATGCAGTGGATGTTTTTACTATAGGTGGGCGTAGATATTTTTTAAGAAATCTAGATTAAGCTCACTGTTTTCTTAAAATTAATCTAGATTAATAAAGTTTAAAATGGCTTATTTGAATTCTGCCGGAGGCATTCAGAATGTGTGCTACCCAAATAATGACTAAAAGTAAGTCTTTGAGAACGGGTTTCTCAAGCTAAGTGGCGCATTGGACCAGGGGCTCATCTCCTGTTTCCACAATGCATCACAAACTGCTTGAGGAACTGTTCTGCTATGATAATTGGTGATGAATAAATGATGTTCAATAAGATTAACTTGTGTTTACTAACTGTTTATTCAGTTAAACATCTATGTTGAACTGTAGGCCTACATAAGCTCCAAACAGCCATTTTTGATTACCTTAATCCGACTAAAGTCCTAACTGTACTAAAAAGAAATGGAATTAAGAAGTGGAGTATGCAGATATTAGTGGCATTATTGACGTAAACACCGCAATCAGACTATTACCGTCATGGAGGACTTTTCACCATATTTACCGACAAGATCCACACACTGTCAGTAAAGGACCGCACACACACATCACGAAATGCAGAAGTTGTTTTCTTTCCATTTGGCGTGCGTTATTAATTCCATAACTCTCTCACCAGTCCTCACTCCTTATTTGCGTCTAAAACCCCAGTTTGTCACGGGGCATGAATGAAATGTTTATGAGTGAATGTGAAACTGCCGAACTGCAGTTAAACTTTTACATGAAAGCACTTCACGTAAACGCCTTCATTATATTATTGTCTATTAAGGCAAAGATTACAGATGTCCATTTATACTGGTATATTCGAAGCTAGTGAAAGATCCAGAAGGGCATCCTGCTGATTTGATTCAAAATGGCACTTTTTTTTCGTCAGACGGCTCAGCGGTTAGATATACATCTGCGCTAACATATCAAGGTGAAAGTCATCATAGAATAGTAGAATAGACCCAGCACACTTACAAGCAGGGGAGTTCTCGAGACCTACCTGAGCTCAAACTCACCTCTCGCCCTTCTAATGGCAGGGAGCCCCGGGCTCGAGGATCTTCCGAGATCAGGGCTCTCTCCCAGGACAGCATGCCAAATACTCTTTATTAATCATCAGCTAATTGTGAACTCTTGAAAAGCTTGACGTCCTATTTATTTTACTTTATAAAGAATCTTGTATATTTATGGCTGATTCTAGAATTGTGGGTTCATTTTGTCTCCAAGATGAACTTTCCTTTATTTTTAAAATTGAAAACTTTAATGGAACTGTTTTGAATAATAAAAATAATTACAGTTATCTCAAAATGAAGGCTTTTGTATTAAGCCAGGGTGTCAAACAGTTTCTGGAGGGCTGCAGACCTGCACAGTTTGGTTCCAACCCTGCTTCAACACACTTACCTGTAGGTTTCAAACAAGCCTGAAAGACTGAAAGAAAAAAATCTGGTGTGTTTAATTAGAAAAAAAGACAGTGCAGAGTGCGGTGGGACTCTCCAGGAACTGAGTTTAAAGAGCCCCTATTATGGGTTTTTGAAAATGACCTTGTAGTGTGTAAAAGTGAAATATCCAGCTAAGGCTTAAATCTGAAAGTGGACAGTTTTTAAAACTATTGATTCATCTATAAAATAGAGTCGACTCATAGTGGTTTAAATGAATCGTCTTGATAACGAGTCTTTAGCCGTTTCGGCATGATGTGGATACGAAACATAATTGTTGCACGCGCAAACCCAGTAAAATTTTATCCTGCGGCCCCGCCCACTAACACAGCAGCAAAGACAGACAGATCCTGAAGTCATGAGTCATGAAGACGCTCTGCTTACCTGGATATTATTGGAAGTGTGAGGGAAAGGAGTGGCTCAGGAATCTGCACGCTTACAATGGGCGATCTATCAGTACACAGCTCATGGATTAGTTTCATCCTCCATTCAGTAATGGACAGACAAGACACCAGAGGTGCGGGCAAAATAAGGACAGTTTATTAGGCGCAAAGTCAAACAAAGTCAGGCTGCTGCACGCTGGTCTTCGGGCTGGTGCGCAGCACTGGAAAGGCTTACGAAGGCTCATGGAGAGCGCGATGGGAGCCCGTAGAGATAGCTTGTCAGAGGACAGAGGAGGAGCGCTACAACCCCCCAGCTGGGTATGTGTTCGTTGGGCAAAGCAGAGTACAGGTAAGCCCTGAGAACATATAACACTTCACGCAAGAGATGCCACAGCAATGATTGCAAATAGAAATGATCTACATGTTTTGTTACTTGTAACCGCGTGTGTTAGTAAGTTTACTATGAAGCGTGTTTTTTGGCGTCCGCTGCGATCGGATCCTATAGCAATATTGGTGACCCGGGGGCTTGATAAACCAGGCTGGCCATTTTACTGTCTCGCGCTGAACGCTGTCGACCAATCGCAACAGGCTGTCATCGGTCCAATCAGCGCAGATTAGCTTCGCGCTAAGGAGGGGTTTGGGAACAAATGAATCACTGAACGATTCATATGGGAGTCGCTGGGATAATTAGGTAAAAATAAATGCATATTATAAGACCATATAAGTGTTTTTTGACCTTGCATGCATGAGTATGTTGTTGGAGACCCATAAAACTGAAATATGACCCTTTTTAATGTGTAATAGGGGCTCTTTAACATGTGTGTATTAAGCAATACTTTATTTAAAAGTTATGACTTAAAAGCGACCTATTATGCCACTTTACAAGATACAAAATAAGTCCCTGGTGTCCCTAGAGTGTGTGTGAAGATTCAGCTCAAAATACACCACAGATAAGGTGTTATAACTCTCTGAAACTGACCCTTTTAGGCTTTGATCCTAATTGTGGCATTTTGGTGACTGTCACTTTAAATTTAAATGAGATTGTGCTCTTTTTCAGAAGAGGGCGGAGCTGTAAGTGCATGTTTATCTGCATAGTGGAAATTTAAAGATTAATGTCCTTTGCTAAAAAAAAGATGGTCATTAATCCACCTCTGATGACGCGTACAAAGGGAGAATGTCAATCAAAGTCTTTCTGCAGACTGTTATTATCAATTCTGATTATAAAAAATACAATTAATACATTTTTACCATTAGAAGCTGGATATATTCACACACTGCTGCCACACAACAGTGTTTAAACCCCTTTTAAAAGTGATTTTTGTATAATAGATCCCTTTTAAAGATTTTCATAATAACTATTTGGTTTCTGCTCCTCAATCATACATTCAGCTTCAATTATCCTCAAATAGTGAAGTCTAATTTTCATCTTTTTGTGTGTTTTCTCTGCCAAGTTAAACATTTGCATGATTTGTACTCTTTGTTCAGCTCGTGGCCACTAGAGGGCATCAGGCGTCTTTTTCTCATTATTAGCTTTCTTGTGTTATTGTTAGTGTTATAGTGTACAGTATAGTATTGTATAGTGTTTTGTTGTTATACACTCGTTGTCTTTTTCTCAGTGTTTGCAGGATGCTGAAGTGGACTTTGCTGTTGGTGTGTGTGAGTGTGTGCTTGGGTCAGAATCCGGTCAACACTGACACCGCAGAAGACAACGAACTGATCTCTGATCAGCATGACCAAGTCACTCTGAAACAAAGCTGTAAGTCACACACATCATCATCATCATCATCATCATCATCATCAATAGTGTGTATTGTCCTCATTGATGGGATTTTGATGCCAGCTAGTTGCTATTCTATTCCTTTTTGGTCTGTTATTTTCTATTATAGTTAGTTTTGATTGCTATATTACCCTATTTTATATACTTTAAAATGTTTTATTTCATATACAAGCCTTTTTGTTTAATGTATAACTTAGATATTTTATTTATTTATTATTTTTATATTACTTGCTTTTATAGACCCTCTAGGATTTAAAGTTGAATGGTTCTTATGATAAAAAAAGAGTGTTTTATTATATTTGTTTTTTTAAATAATAATAATTCCTCACATTTATATAGCGCTTTTCTGGACACTCAAAGTGCTTTACACATTTTTGGGGGGATCTCCTCATCCACCACCAGTGTGTAGCATTCACATGGATGAGGCGACAGCAGCCATATTGCGCCAGACCACACACCAGCTGATAGGTGGAGAGGAGACCAATCATAGGGTTGATATGGGGATTGTTAGGTGGCCATGATGGACAAATGGCCAGTGGGCAAATTTGGCCAGGATGCTGGGTTTAAATCCCTACTCTTTTAAAAAAAATCTGTAAATGAACAGTTTTCCTTATTTTTCTCAGTTTATTTAAGCTTTTGAATTGCATTATGGGAGCTTGATCCTTCTTTCAACAACTTTTAACCTTAAAGTGTGAAAAAGTGACTTTTGTGAACATTTTTAATAGTGTAACGTGATATATTGTCTGGGTTGGTGTTGTAGATTAGGCTGTAATAAACTGCCAGCATGTTACGATTTAATAAGTTGTCTAGGGAGAGTAAACGTAACATTTAGAATATTAGATTACTGTATTACTGGAGAAAATGGATGGAAAAAACACAAGGACACAATCTTAACCATTAATTCATTTATTCCTCTATGAGGAAAAAAGTGAGAAGGCCAACAAAAGAGAGGCATGTGTGCACTTTGTACAATGCATAAAAAAAACTAACAGAAATATAATCAAACCAAAAGTTTCAGGGGAAAAGGAACTAGTGGCGCCAAAGCAAAGAACTAAACTAGAACACAAGATCTCCTCTAAACTTACTAATGAACAAAAAATGATCCATATCTTAACACACTATTAATTACTAGTAAAAAGGCAATTACAAAGAAATGGCTCAAAGGAGATCCTCCATCTGTAGATGAATGGTATGATATTGTTAAAGAGGTGTATGACATGGAAGTACTGACATTTTCTTTGAGACATCAAGCCTATAAAATGTCTGCATACTGGGGTAAATGGTTGAAGAGATGTACTGTTTTAATCTTATTGTGGTGCTTCTACTTTATATGTATATACAGTGTTGATGTATTTGAACCCTGTCGATCTTTGATATGTAACCCTTAAAACTTTATATAGCAACATTATATCAACGATAAATACAAATGTAAATAGGATTGCATTCGGTGACCTTTGACACTTGTATATCTTTCTATGTTCTTTTAAAAATGTGTTTTTTTTAATTTATTTTATTGTTGTTTTGTTTGTTTTGTTCTGAACTGTTTTGAAAAAGGAAAAAAAAAATATATATAAAAAAATTAACTTACTAATGAAAATCAAAATGTGAAAACGAAACCGAGATCTACAGCGTGTGCAACGCCAATAACATAAACTGAAAGAACAAACAAAAATACGCTCACCCACTTACCTAGTGTTTCTGAACAATATAAATAACTACGGGTCTTACTTAACTGTCAATAAAAGTCACTTTGTTTAACTGTAGTGTTGAGTTTTCAACATTAAAAAGTCCACAGAGCAGAGATCAACATCCCATAATGCAATTTACAACCCTAAATAAACAGAAAACACACAAAGTATGCAAACTGTTAATCAACAGATATTTTTTACTGTGTGTGTGTGTGTGTGTGTGTGTGTGTGTGTGTGTGTGTTAATACTGACAGATGTTCACTTGATGAAGAGCAACAGTCGAGTGGGAGTCTTCATCGCTGCTGCTGTAGGAACTTTGACTCTGATGGCTGTGGTTTACTGCATCTACAACCAGTTCTACACCAAAAACATCTATTCACACACCCAGCTGCATGAATCAGGTACACACACACACACACACACAGTCCAGGAGGATCACACACTCAAAATCCCACTCTCAAAATAATTTTCCTTCGGCTTAGTCTCTTTATTTATCAGGGGTCACCAAAGCAGAATGAACCGGCAACTATTCCAGCATTTGTTTTACACTGTGGTTGCCAGCTGCAACCTAGTACTGGGAAACACCCAAACACACTCATTCACACACGAATTTAGTTAATCAATTCCCCTATAGTGCATGTATTTAGACTGTGGGGGAAAGCGGAGCACCTGGAGGAAACCCACGCCAACACGGGGAGAACATGCAAACTCCACACAGAAATGCCAACTGGCCCAGCCGGGACTCGAACCAGCAACCTTCTTGCTGTGAGGTGACAGTGCTAACCACTGAGCCACCGTGCAGCTCATAATTCAGAGTTCAGCTGTGTTTTCTGCTCTGTTGTTCTTCTGGTGATGTGTCGTGTGCTCTTCTGTCAGACATCGCTCTGGATCTGAGCAGCTCATCATCCTCTGTGTTCTCTGGTTATGTGATGGAGGGATGGATGCAGCAGCAGAGGATGGAGAAAGCTGGAGGGAGTTACGGCTCTCTGTCTGACACTCCGTCAATCATCACTCTTCCTCCTCCTCTCTCTCCTCCTCAGAGAGCGTCTCCATTTCACTCGCTCTCGCTCTCCAGACCACCGCTGAGGACCATCTCTGCGCAGGACCTGGAGAAGAGCTTCCTCTGAGACTTTCTGAGTGTGTGTGTGTGTGTGAATGAGTGAGCTTTTGGGTGTGTGTTTATGTAGATTTCTGTGTGTATGTGTCTCTGGTTTCTGTGTATGTGTTTGTGTCTGTGAGTCTGTGTGTGTGTGTGTGTGTGTGTGTGTCTGTACATTTGTGTCTGTCTGTTTCTCTTTCTCTGTGTGTGTGTGTGTGTGTGTGTGTGTGTGCACGCATTTGTGTCTGTTTCTCTTTCTCTGTGTATGTGTGTGTGTCTACGTTTGTGTCTGTCTCTTTCTCTGTGTGGGTGTGTGTGGGGGTGTGTGTGTGTGTGTGTAAGAGTTTCTCTGTGTGTGTGTATGTATGTGTGTGTACATTTGTGTCTGTCGGTTTCTCTCTCTCTCTCTCTCTCTCTCTCGCTCTCTCGCTCTCTCGCTCTCTCGCTCACTCTCTCTCTCTCTCTCTCTCTCTCTCTCTCTCTCTGTGTGTCTGCGTCTGCCTGTACGAGTTTCTCTCTGTGTGTGTCTATACGTTTTTGTCTGTCGGTTTCTCTCTGTGTTTGTACATTTGTGTCTGTCTGTTTCTCTTTCTCTCTGTGTGTGTGTTTGTACATTTGTGTCTGTCTGTTTCTCTTTCTCTCTCTGTGTGTGTGCATGCGTTTGTCTGTTTCTCTTTCTCTTTGTATGTGTGTGTGTCTGTACGTTTGTGTCCGTCTCTTTCTCTGTGTGTGTGTAAGAGTTTCTCTCTGCGTGTGTGTGTGTCTGTACATTTGTGTCTGTCGGTTTCTCTCTCTCTCTCTGTGTGTGTGTGTGTGTGTGTGTGTGTGTCTGTACGTTTTTGTCTGTCGGTTTCTCTCTCTCTGTGTGTGTGTGTAAGTGTTTCTCTCTCTGTGTGTGTGTGTCTGTCTGTGTACGTTTATGTCTGTCAGTTTCTGTGTGTGTATTTGTGTATGTCTGTCTGTAGACAGTTCTGTGTGTGTGAGTGAGTGCATCTGTCCGGAAGTGCGTGTGTGCATGACTGAGTTTGTCTAGATTTGTGTGTATGTTTGTGTCTCTGTGTGTGTGTGTGTGTCTTTTTTTCTCTTTGTCTCTTTTCTGCATTTGTGTGCGTGCGTGTGTGCGTGTCTCTGTGTGTGTGATGGGGGTTGCAGTGAATCAGGGTCTCAGTTTACATGCAATAGTCACAGTATACGTGGCTCTAGTCTCTTCCAGCAGTGCCGCTTCAGTTCATGTGCTCAATGTAGCATTATTACAATATGTAATGATTATAAACCTCTCACTGTTAGACATGTCATGCTGTATACAGTAACATCTGCTCAACAAGACGCCTTTTATTTAAACTAATACAGTAAGACCAATAAATAATATTAACATTTAATATGACACTTGTCTGTTTGAATAGACCACTATGGGAAAATGATGTGAGAAAACACTTGGCAATGATGTTTCTCTGGATTTATAAATTACATTTCTACAATTACAGTAAGATACAGTTACAACCATTAAACCTTTTCATTCATTTGAGTATTGGATTTCAGTCTTCAGTGTCATTTAGAAATCTCTCTAATGCCGAGTTCAGACTGCATGATTTTAGCTCTGATTTTGACTCGCCGACAGGTTTTGAGAAATCGCTGACAAATGCCTGAAATCACAGGCAAATCAGTGCTCGTTCACGTGAGTAACAATCACAGTGTGAACTATCAAAGACACGATCTGAGAGAATCACCGATGAGTCACTGATGCCTGTGAGATATTGGCATGCTAAATATCTGGATCTGTCGGCGATTCAAATCATGCCGTGTGAAATGAGTTTTGACTGAAAATAACATCAGCGATCATCTACAGCCAATGAGAGAGCAGCATCCACTAGTTTGAGTACCTGCAGGCCAGCGGGAGGTTGGGGGAGAAGTTAAAAGCGCTCATTTTCAGTTTAATTGGACCCAAGAAATGGAGGAAAAACTAGTGTAAATTTGGCAGGAGCACTGTGTCTGTTTGACATGTCATGTGGGCAATATAACAACGGGGTCAAAAAAAGGAAGCTGAGAAAAAATTGCTAATTCCCTTCAAACCCAGGTGAGCAAATATGTACATTTTCTACCCTATTAAAGGCTTTTTTTTCTCGTTATGTAGTTAATAACAAACTATACCATGTGTTTTTGTTGTGAGACATAGTTTGGACAAAGTTGTCTGTGATTCTTCCTATTTTAAAGTCATGCAGTGTGAACTCTCCTGTCGCCGATCCTCCTACAGTGTAAACACAGCACTGACAGAACGCGAGCTCAGATAGTCATGCAGTGTGAAAACACCTGTGACACGACTACTTTGAAAATCATGCAGTCTGAACTCGGCATAATATGCTGATCTGATGTATAAAAAACGTGTGTGTGTGTGTGTGTGTGTGTGTATGTGTGTGTGTTTTATCTATGATCCATTCCTGATTCTTTGATTAAAGGGCACCTAGGTTACCCCTTTTTCCAGATTTAATATAAGTCCTTTGTGTCCCCAGAATGTGTCTGTAAAGTTTGAGCTCAAAACACCTATCAGATTATTTATTATAGCTTTCACTAGATGGTGTTTTATAGCTCTCGATAGATTTTTGCTGTTTTTGTGTACTGCGCCTTTAAGGCTAGTCCTCCCGCCCATCGTTTTTACGTGCCTGTCAGCGTGCCTCAGTCTCCGCCCTCGGCTGCCTCAGACAACAGACAGACATAAAGGAAGCAGATCTCACGTAACGTTTGTGTCAAACTACAGTAAAAGCTTTATCAATGATTATTTGGTAAATTTGTTGTGTGGAGCTGCAGGATGAGTCACACGCGATGTGTGTTACAAAGTTCACGCACACACACAGACACACACACACACACACACACAGCGCAGACACACGCACATACATACAGCGCGCACATTTAGCTTTGTACTGTCTTTGCACGCAAATGTGACAGAATACAGGTTAATCTCCACTGCTGTATGGATATCTGTTACGTTAATCTACAAAATAAACCTGATTTAACGTCCACAAACCGGGATTGAAGCGTCTTTTATTATTGTTCTGACACTCGGCTGTGTTGATGAAGTAAAGCTGAAGTAAATCGCTGTAATTCATTACACACATGCGCTGTTTTAAAACAGTTTAAACTTGCCAAACTCACTCTTGATCACATTTGATGATGAGTGATGATCCTAAACTGAACAGATCTTTTATTTAGGGTTGATTTGCGCACGTCCTGTCTTGTGGATATGATTACAAACGTTACTACGAAGACATGTTAATACGGAGCTGTCAATCAATATTGGTGGGCGGGGGGACCACACTCCTACGTCAAGTTGCGGTTGGTCTGAAAACCGCTCCAATTGGTCCACGTTTTAGTGTTGTTAAATTGGAAAAAAAAGGACTGGGTGTGTTTATATCACCCCAATATGACAGTCTATACACTATACCTACACATATGCCTGTCCAAACAGCTTGAAAAGTCGATTTTTCACCATAGGTGCCCTTTAAAGCCAATATTATTATTTGAAATAAAGCATGTAGGAAATCATTATAAATGTCTTCACTGTAACCATGGTGTCTGTGTGGTCTTAAAATGTCTTAAATTTCAAAAACTAAATATTAGGCTTTAAAAAGTCTTCAATTCACTGAAATATGGTTCTGGAGGTCTTAAATACTTTTTTTATTAGCTTCATCTTAGGTCAGACAGAAAATAACCGTGTAAATAAAATATACCTAACATTGGTACATATATAAGATATATAAAACCTGCCATAAACGCACTGATACAATTCATTAATTTCTTTTCTTTTCGGCTATTGCCTTTATTAATCAGGGGTCGCCACAGCGGAATGAACCGCCAACTTATCCAGCACATGTTTTACACAGTGGATGCCCTTCCAGCTGCAACTAATTACTGGGAAACACCCATACACTCTCATTCACACACATACACTATGGGCAATTTAGCTTACCCAATTCCTCTATAGCTCATGTGTTTGGACTTGTGGGGGAAAACAGAGCACCCAGAGGAAACCCACGCCAACACGGGCAGAACATGCAAACTGCACACAGAAACGCCAACTGACCCAGCCAGGGCTTAAACCAGTGATGATCTTATGCTGGATAAGTTGGCGGTTCATTCCGCTGTGGCGACCCCTGATAAATAAAGGGACTAAGCCGAAAAGAAAATGAATGAATATAATATTAAACTGCATTTTATTTTAAATGTCAGCTCCATCAAATGTTTCAAAAGCAACCCAACAATGCAATGTTAACATTTTCTACAATTTTTGATTATTTTTTATTATTTATTATTGGCAATATGAATAATTTTTTTTTAAAACATCTGAAACCAAACACTGAAAACTCTGTGGAGGAGAAAAATAAGGTTTGGCTATTAGCAGTGGGACAGTCATCCTTACAGGAACTCTTACCATTTAAACCTGTAGATTGATCATTACTGTGACGCATGAAATGAGAAACATCACTTGTAATAAGGAAAAAAGAACCTCTACAATAATTGACTTTTTGCACTTAAAAACTAAAATTAAGACCTAACGGCGGGACACGCTCCCAAAATCAGCTGATATTTGGCAGCTCCATCAAGGGTTGTGTGCTGAATGTGCTGTTATAGCCTGGAAATCAAATGTTGTCAGGGCTTCATGAAAATAGTTTTGTTACTTTCGTCCCACATTACTTTACCGCTCTCACCTAGTGTATTTATTATCTTCATTATAAAAGAACCTTGACTGATTAATCCTCAAAAAATCCTGTTTATGATGCCTTCCAAAACTCGTAAGTAATTATTTGCTTGATTGTTTGACAGTAATATGTTTGTCAAATACTGACCTTCAGGTTTAATTCACATCTCAGATTTCCAAACCGATGTGAAGTATGTCTAATAGCCGACAGCCAATTTGAATGTTATCACTAGGTTGAATGGGCGTTATCAGCTGATAGTTATGGGCCAGTAGGGGCCTTCTGCACCTACTGGTAGGCTTAGAAGGCTGTTATCATCCATCCATATGGTTAATCAGCTATAGATCAGATACGGCTGCAGCCAGAAAGCACAAAATTAGAAGCACAAGAATTATTTATAACATTTCCCATTAATTGTATTTTATTAACGTCTACCCCTCCCTAAACCCAACCATCAAAATAATGTAAAAACAGA
The DNA here is from genome assembly GCA_903798205.1 of Danio tinwini. Lineage (NCBI taxonomy): Eukaryota > Metazoa > Chordata > Actinopteri > Cypriniformes > Danionidae > Danio > Danio tinwini. The sequence continues at coordinate 3,467,174 of CAIGQZ010032287.1, forward strand.
TCTGGATCTTGAGTCTTCTCTATTAGTACTGCTGATTAACCATGTGGATGGATGATATAAGCAGGTGACGCAGTGGCGCAGTAGGTAATGCTGTCACCTCACAGTAAGAACGTTGCAGGTTCGCAGGTTCGAACCTCGGCTGGGCTGGGTCAGTTGGTGTTTCTGTGTGGAACGTTCTCCCTGCGTTTGCTCGGTTTCCCCCACAGTCCAAAGACATGCGGTACAGGTGAATTGGGTAAGCTAAGTTGTCCGTAGTGTAAAAGTGTGTGGATGTTTCCCAGAGATGGGTTGCGGCTGGAAGGGCATCCGCTGCGTAAAATCATGGTGGATAAGTTGGTGGTTCATTCCGCTGTGGTGACCCCAGATTAATAAAGGGATTAAGCCGACAAGAAAATTAATGGATGATATAAGCCTTCTGAGCCTACCCATAGGAACAGAAGGCCCCTACTGGCCCATATATATCAACTGATAACCACTGTTAACACCCATTCAATCCAGTGATAGGCTAACATTCAAAGCGGGTGCCTATTATAAGGTCAGTGGTTTGCTCATAAATAAGATGGACATTTCTACATCTGATTTACGTAAAACGGTCATATTTGACTTGTTTCAGCTTTTGCTAATAGCAAGGATTGAGTGTGTTTAATGGGAATGTTGTTTCAGGACCAACAAAGAACAAGTGCTGCATTCATTCTGGTTAAGGGGTTTTCAGATGCTTGTAGTTGCATATTGTGTCCACTAGATGTCTCTCATTTTACTCGGAGTGTGTTACAGGAAGTGTGCGTGTATGCAAGAGTTAGGGATCACACACACACACACACACACACACACACACACACACAAGCAGGGTTTAAGTTGTGTGAGCACGCCGGCTCTTTACTCCTGCAGATTTACTCTAATCCCATTTCAGCACCTTGGACAGTGACACACGCGGACACCAGACTTCATACATGCTCATGAAAACCTCTATGCATATGACAACATTTAACCAGTTTAACTCTTTATCTGACTCTATTAAAGCGTTTTTGTTGATTCAACTCTGATAATAGAGGTTTAGCCTCAATAATGCTGCTTTTATTGTCTTCCTCTGGCGTTTTACCAGGAATTGATCCATTGGTGTTCCTGTGGGAAAGTCATTCCGGGAAATGTCTGTAAGGGACTGTTCATGTAAACAATCAGCATATAGCCATTGCCATGCAGATAATTAATCAAGAGATAGTTGATGAGTGTTCTGTTTTATTAATTTAAGTACATTTTCTTTGTCTGCCACTTTAAATCCTCAAGCTTTTTTAAAGCAGGGTGGATTCTGATTGGCTAGGGATGTTTTGGTTATTCATGAGCACTGATTGTTCTGAACATCTCTTTGTACTTATCTGCCTTAGTGAACAGTCCTTAAGTCTAATAGAAGGATTATTAAAACAGATTTTTAACAGGAGTTTTAATAACAATTTTATAATAAAATAGCTCATTTCTTTTGTCTTTGCCGTGATGACAGCACATAATATTTGACTAGATATTATTATTCAGCTTAGTGACATTTAAAGGCTTAACTAGGTTAATTAGTCAAGGCAAGTTTATTTATATATTATATTTCATACACAATGGGATTTCAAAGTGCTTAAACGGGAATAAAAGAAACATTAATTACAGGTATAAAAATGAAAAACAACAACTCATAATTAAAAACAAATTAAGATGTGTGAAAACAGCAAGTCATTGGATAACAGAAATTGGATAACCCATTGGATTGGATCTGTTTGTCTTGTAGCCAATTTGATTCATGTTTATTTCTATAGCGCTTTTACAATGTAGATTGTGTCAAAGCAGCTTAACATAGAAGATTATAGTAGATTGAAACGGTGTCAGTTCAGTTTTCAGAGTTGAAGTTCAGTTTAGTTCAGTGTGGTTTACTTTTCACTGCTGAAAGTCCAAATACTGAAGAGCAAATCCATCAATGTGCAGCTCCACAAGTTTTAAACCAAGCAAGCCAGTGGTGACAGTGGAGAAACAAACTTCACCAATTGACAAAAGTGAAGAGGAAAAAAATCTAAAGCAATACATAAGGGGGCTAATAATATTGACCATGGTGTTTTTATTTTTTTAAATGCATATTTTTAGCCAAAGAAATGAAATTCTCAAGTGTCTTAAGGCAAAGTCTTTTGAATTGGCTAGAAAGATGGAATAGAGACAAACATGTCACGTGAGAAAGAGTGGTGTTGTCACCCAGAACTGAACATTTCTATAATCATTTACTGCCCTCTCACTTGTTCTAAGCCTTAATTCTGTTGAACACAAGAAGATATTTTGAAGAAAGCTGAAAACCAGTAACCATCGACTTCTATAGTATTTGTATTTACTTCTGATTACGTACTTCTATATACATTTCTGGAGAGCTCCAAATATGTCCCAGGAGCTATGTTTTTGTTTTCGAGAATCCACTATAGTCCGCTGTGTACGCTTGTTCAGATCTCAAATTGCTCTCACAAGTGCCATTTGCGCCTGCTGTTCTTGCGCAAGTCCACCAGAGGCCGCTGTCGACTGACTGACTGACTTGACCGATCGACTGACCCTCCCTCCTCCTTCCCTAAACCTAACCAATAGTGTTTTCAAATGCACCGATTTATTCGCCCAGAATAAATTAAAATATTAAAATTAAATTAAATTAAAATAAATAAAAGCAATTCAGAAAAAGAAAAGCCTGATTTTTACCACATTTTTTACCCTGTTATTTACTTATTTTTTATTTTTTGGCTTCTGTTTTTGTTTTACCTGCTTTCTGGAACCGTTCTTCATCAGACTCGAAACCCCGTCATGGTCAACTTCGCTCCACATCACAAGTCCGCTGACATACGCGGCACTGGATAAACTGATAAGAGTGGGAAAGCCGCCCATACGGAGGTAAGTGGTCTGCTGTTGCGTGAGAAAAGGAACAGCGTCATACCACCTCATAGTGTTCGTTTTAAAGACGGGATGCAGACATGAGTACCTCTGGCTACATGATTTGCAATCTCCTGAAAAATAGATAGGGGTACATTTTTAGAATGAGCCTGTGTTGCATTTGTTTATTCATTTATTTCAAAATGTCTTTTATATTTAGGAGAATTGAGAAACTCATAACGGTATTAATCCACTTGAGGGTGAGTGTAGCCTATATGAGGAGTTAAATTTAATATTTGAGTGAACTACCCCTATATCCCTTTAACTGCCCCACCAAAAAAATAAAAAAATAAAATTTGGATTGCATTTCTTAACTCCTAATGTCACTAGTTAACACACTCAATGCATTTTTTTTCAGACATCCCATAATTTCTAAAATATCAACCATTTGGTAGAGGTTGATATGCCGGTTTATGGTAAAAGTACCAGAATTAATACATATACTATGAAAAATCTGAAAATATAAAGTGTAAGAGCAATTATTAAAACAAAATATTAAAAATCAAACATCTTTGAATACTAAATCATCTTTATTTTTGAACTATGCCATCAAATACTTCAGATTCTCATTTAACATTTCTTGTTTTGTTTTTTACACACTGTAAAACCCAACAGTTAACTTTCTCAAATGAAATGAGTGTAGTTAACTCAAAACTGACTGAACGTTAATTCAACTCATTTGAAAAGAGTTTTGAACTCCGTGTTGAAGGTAATTAGTCAATTAAACACCTCATTACTTCAACTTACAAGTTCACAGTAGTCATACTGAATAGATCAGTTTTTGAACTCAAATGGTTTGTAGCAGTCAGTTTCCTCAAACAGTTTGAGTTGTCTTAACTTATTGGGTTTTACAGTACTCAATTGGTTTGAGTTCTCTTCATTTATTGGGTTTTACTGTGCTCAAATAGTTTTGTTTACTCAAATGGATTAAGTTCACAGTAGTCATACTGAATAGATCAGTTTTTGCACTTAATTGGTTTGTTGCAATCGGTTTCCTCAAATGCTTTGTTACCTTAACTTATTGGGTTTTACAGAGCAGTAAAACCAAAATCAAGTGTAGTGTAGTAGTGCAACAGGAGGATTATGTTTGATTTTCTTGTAAACCAACAATGCTGTGTAGTTTTATTCATTCATTCATTTTCTTTTCGGCTTAGTCCCTTTATTAATCCGGGGTCGCCACAGCGGAATGAAACGCTAACTTATCCAGCATATGTTTAACAAAGCAGCGGATGCCCTTCCAGCTGCAACCCATCTCTGGGCAACATCCACACACATACACTACGGACAATTTTAGCCTACCCAATTCACTGTACCACATGTCTTTCGACTGTGGGGGGAAACCCACGCGAACACGTGGAGAACATGCAAACTTCACACAGAAATGCCAACTGACCCAGCCGAGGCTCGAACCAGCGACCTTCTTTGTGAGGCGATATCACTACCTACTGCGCCACCACGTCGCCTGTGTAGTTTTAACCGTTATTTAAAACATTCATTAAATGACTTTAACAGTCATAAAAAACTGTGAAAATTTGGTCAACCATTTGGTGGAGCAGGCAGTCAAAGGGTTAAGTCGATATCGTTATTGCAGTGGACCTGTCTTTTTTCATTAAGTAGCATTCTGGGATGTTAACGGGGCTTTAAGCATCTGAACTTCATGTATGTATGTGTATGTGCGCGCACTTACTGTGTGTGTGTGTGTGTGTGTGTGTGTGTGTGTGTGTGTGTGT
>CAIGQZ010032287.1:3473122-3506142 GCA_903798205.1 Danio tinwini
TCTGTCTGTCTGTCTGTCTGTCTGTCTGTCTGTCTGTCTGTCTGTCTGTCTATCTATGTCTGCTTTTATCTATCTGTCTGTCTGTCTGTCTGTCTATCTATCTATCTATCTATCTATCTATCTATCTATCTATCTGTCTATCTGTCTATCTATCTATCTGTCTGTCTGTTTGTCATCTGTCATCTGTCTGTCTGTCTGTCTGTCTGTGCAATTTCAACACATAGTGGGATGTTAATGTAAGAAAATCAATCAGATTTAAGCAAGGACGAATTGCCAAAATCAGTTAAATGTATTATATATGTTATATTATAACACATTTGTTGTTACAGCATAACCTCTTTTAATGAATGATATTAATGGGGCAGTTAAAACTTAATAATAATCCATATTTATTATAATGATCCACTATTTTATGTGGCATAATTACAGGAATTTAATGGCGGCTGATGCATTTGTAGGTTCATAAGAGCAAATATAAACCCACTAACCCCCTGATTAAAGATATGCGGATATATAAATATATATATATTGAATCAGTGTTTCCATTATACAGTGTACAGTGAAAAACACCCACACTGTCTCTCTGTCTGTTTCTCTGGATTTCGATCAGTCTTTAACGTGTAAATCCAGTCCTGAAATAGATCTCCAACTAACCTGCTGCTAGTTAAATCCTCCTCACGCTCGTCCACGTCACGCTGCTATTGCTGGACTGAACGCTGACATTCAACTGTTAGTTACCTCTTCCTGGACAGTGTAAGGATGTTATTTCGTATTAGGCAGACGTTTCTCGCACATGAGTATGGATTCCTCTGTAATGAGATCAAATCATGTCAACAGGTTATTATATTATATCAGCCAAAACACTCTAGAAATGTTTGCCTCGTGTCTGTGACTTGAGGTTAAAGGCACAATATGTACGATTATTTCAATAAAGGGGACCTGTTATGCAAAAATCGATTTTATAAGGGCTTTAAACAGTTGTGTGGCAGCAGTGTGTGAATATAGGGGGCAATAAGAGCACAATCTCATTTGAATTTAAGGCGACAGTCGCCAAAATGGCACAATTAGGATCAAAGCCTAAAAGAGTCAGTTTTAGAGAGTTATTAAACATTATTTGTGTGGTATCTTGAGCTGAAACTTCACATACACACTCTACACTCTCAGAAATAAAGGTACAAGAGCTGTCACTGGGGTGTTACCTTTTCAAAAGCGACAAATTTGTACCTTAAAAGTCCATATTAATACCTCAAGGGTACATATTAGTACCTAAAAAGTACAAATGTGTTCCTCTTCAAATTATTAGGTACTAATATATACTTTTGAGGTACCAATATGGACCCTTTAAGTACAAATGTGTACCTTTTGAAAAGGAACCACCCCAGTGACAGCCCGCATACCTTTATTTCTAAGAGTGTAGAGACATCAGATATTTATTTTGTACCTTGTCAATAAATGGCATAATAGGTCCCTTTTAAATGAAAACATCCAAAATCCATTAGAAGTGTTATATATTCAGCTGACTTATGAGCTTAAATAATCCCAAATATTTCAAACAAAGTCAATATTTCAGAGAAATTATCAATTTTAACTAGTGAGATGGAGTGTGTGTGTGTGTGTGTGTGTGTGTGTGTGTGTGTGTGTGTTCATGCTGATGACATCACACACACTTTCTAGCTTGTTTTTTTAATTAATGTTGTGGTTAAAAGTGTTTAAATGTTGAGGGAAGAAGGCAGTGGAAATGACATAGTTTATGCCTTTTATCATTTTATTTAGCATAAAATCTGACCTTTCATTGCAGTGAAACCATTGACCGTGAAGGAGAAATGTCATTATTAAATATTATGTTAATTGTAATTGTTGCCACATTATTGGGATAATTATTTTTCATCCATTATTTGTATTTCATTCGTTTTTTTAGTTAGCAAAGCCTTTTTTAATAGTTAACAATACAATTTGGCACAGTACAGTCACACATCCAGAACAAATTCAACCTATTTAGATATCTGACATGTCAATTTATCATACTTAGAAGTTTATGTGAGGATTTCAGATATAAAAAAAATATATATATATATACACTCACCGGCCACTTTATTAGGTACACCTGTCCAACTGCTCCTTAACATAAATTTCTAATCAGCCAATCACATGGCAGCAACTCAATGCATTTAGGCATGTAGACATGGTCAAGATGATCTGCCGCAGTTCAAACCGAGCATCAGAATGGGGAAGAAAGGTGATTGAAGTGACTTTGAACGTGGCATGGTTGTTGGTGCCAGACGGGCTGGTCTGAGTATTTCAGAAACTGCTGATCTACTGGGATTTTCACGCACAACCATCTCTAGGGTTTACAGAGAATGGTCTGAAAAAGAGGAAATATCCAGTGAGTGGCAGTTCTGTGGGCGCAAATGCCTTGTTGATGTCAGAGGAGAATGGCCAGACTGGTTCCAGCTGATAGAAAGGCAACAGTAACTCAAATAAGCACTCGTTACAACCGAAGTCTGCAGAAGAGCATCTCTGAACGCACCACACGTCCAACCTTGAGGCAGATGGGCTACAGCAGCAGAAGACTACACCGGGTGCCGCTCCTGTCAGCTAAGAACAGGAAACTGAGGCTACAATTCACACAGGCTCACCAAAATTAGACAATAAAAGATTGGAGAAACGTTGCCTGGTCTGATGAGTCTCCATTTCTGCTGCCACATTTGGATGGTCGGGTCAGAATTTGGCATCAACAACATGAAAGCATGGATCCATCCTGCCTTGTATCAACGGTTTAGGCTGCTGCTGGTGGTGTAATAGTGTGGGGGATATTTTCTTTGCACACTTTGGGTCCATTAGTACCAATTGACCATCGTGTCAACACCACAGCCTACCTGAATATTGTTTCTGACCATGTCCATCCCTTTATGACCACAGTGTACTCATCTTCTGATGGCTTCTTCCAGCTGGATAACGCACCATATCATAAAGCTCGAACCATCTCAGACTGGTTTCTTGAACATGACAATGAGTTCACTGTACTCAAATGGCCTCCACAGTCACCAGACTCAATCCAATAGAGCACCTTTGGCATGTGGTGGAATGGGAGATTCACATCATAGATGTGCAGCCGACAAATCTGCAGCAACTGTGTGATGCTATCATGTCAATATAGAGCAAAATCTCTGAGGAATATTTCCAGTACCTTGTTGAATCTACGCCACGAAGGATTAAGACAGTTCTGAAGGCAAAAGGGGCTCCAACCTGGTGCTAGTAAGATGTACCTAATAAAGTGGCCAGTGAGTGTTTGTATTCTCATATATAGCAATATATCAGATTTCCATATGGGAATTGTTGTGTTTTAATGGTTATAAATGCATCTCAACTGAAATTATTTACAATATGTTTATAATTATACTGTTTTTATTATATTATATCTTTAATTATATTGTTGTATGTTTTATGAATAAATACATTTACAGATTTTTAATGCTTTAATTGTTAATATTTGTTCAAGTTCATATTTGAGCGCAAGCTGTTTCAATAAGTCAGTATTGCAGCAGATTTATTTAGTGGAGATGGGACCGTCCCAACCTCGAGCACTTGAGAACAGAGGAGTGATTTCGGAGAGCAGAAGGGAAGAATGGACGGATGAAGGGGGGAGGGAGGAGAGAGGCAGAAAAAAGACTAAAATAGAAAGTTTGATCAATAATTCAGGCTCTGAGGAACATTATTATTTCATCAGCTCTGAAGTACAGCCGCAGTGATGCTGTAACCTGACGGTAAGACTGCATCTGTACTTAACAGTCGACACTGATTCACTCGGACATCCAGAGCTTTCACATTTCACTCCCACCGTTAGCATTTACGCACAGACAGATACAGGTAGATAGTTACAGCAGTTGACACATTTGATAAGGACTTTTTACAGCATTGCTTATTTTGTGACCTTTAAAGGGACAGTTCATTACAAACTGAAGAATCTGTCATCATTTACTTCTTTCTTTCTTCTGTTCAACACAAATTAAGATATTTTGAAAAATGCTGGAAACTGGTAACCATTGACTTCCATAGCTACTATGGAAGTCAATGGTTACAGGTTTTCTGCTTTAATTAATAGCTTAGTTTGTGTTTAATAGAAGAAAGGAACCCATAAAGGGTTAAAACAAGTAAATAGTGAGTCAATATATATTTTTTGGGTGAACTATCTCTTTAAATCAAGTTCAGGATTTTGTTTTGCTCGTGTATAGGGTTAGTGATAGGGAAAAATCAGATATTGCCTTATTTTTCTGCGATTAAATATTTGCGATTTAGATCAGTTTGACAAGATCAGGGGTGTCCAAACTCAGTCCTGGAGGGCCGGTGTCCTGCATAGTTTAGCTCCAACCCCAATTAGACACACCTGAACCAGCTAATCAAGCTCTTTCTAGGGCTGTTTCTCAATTAAAAGAACGCAGAGAACGGGCTTGCGTTCTCGTGAAGACCGGTCTTGCCAGGTGTCCTCGGAAGAACAAATTCAGGAAACCACGAAAACAGAGAACGCGTCCTGTGAGAAATGAGATGCTGCGTTCTTCCAGATAGTCACGTGATCTTCACACATTTTAAATGGAAAATTATTTAAACGATACAGCATTCATACAACCATTTTTAGTTTTTCCCCTTTCCAAAATATACAGTTAAAGGCCAAATTATTAGCCCCCCTGAATTATTAGCCCCCCTGTTAATTTTTTTCTCCAATTTCTGTTTAACGGAGAGCAGATTTTTTATTCACCACATTTCTAATCATAATAGTTTTAATAACTCATCTCTAATAACTGATTTATTTTATCTTTGCCATGATGACAGTAAATAATATTTGACTAGATTTTTTCAAGACACATCTATACAGATTAAAGTGACATTCAAAGGCTTAACAAGGTTAATTAGGTTAACTAGGCAGGTTAGGGTAATTAGGCAAGTTATTGTATAATGATGGTTTGTTCTGTAGACAGCCGAAAAAATAAATAGCTTAAAGAGGCTAATAATTTTGACCTTAAAATGTTTTTTAAAGAATTAATAACTGCTTTTATTCTAGCTGAAAAAAAAAACAAAAAAGACTTTCTCCAGAAGAAAAAATATTATCAGACATACTGTGAAAATGTCCTTGCTCTGTTAAACATCTTTTGGGAAATATTAAAATAATAATAATAAATTAAAAGGGGGACTAATAATTTTGACTTCAACTGTATATTAAGCATAAAAACATAAATATACGGTGCACAATCAATCAATCAATCAAGCCTTTATTTGTCACATATACCTCCATGTATTCACATACACTGACATATAGTGAAATTGGACCCCCCCGACCATACACAAACATCACATTTCAGGGAGAGACAGGTCAACGGGAGGTAGCATTTAGAAAAAAAGGAAGCAAGATACATAAGGAAAGATATGCAAAAAAAACTCCCTCTCACCCTGCTCTTAAATTAGGGCAGAGTGTGACCAGGGAATTAAAAAAGCCTTGGCAGTAGCACATAAACACATAGACAAGACAAAACATCGCAACAGGGAATTGGAACAGGGGATGTGGATATAGTCCGGTAAGGGCAGGCAGCCATCCGTCCTGCAGCTGTAAGAAGCGCTGGTCACAGACCCGCCTACCCCCTCCAGTGGGTGAAAGCACACGAAGGCGTTGGATAAGGGCTCGGTAATGAAAGTCTTATTTGTAGCTGTGTATGTGTGTGTGTAAGCAAGCCTGTAGAGTCCAACAGGTGTCCTTGACAGGGAGCAGGAATTTCAGAGCGTCTCCTTATCTTGCTATCCGGGAGAAGTTGTTTTTCTCCAGCATATAAATAAAACAGATTTTAATACGAATTTCAGCAAATAAACACCCTTAATGTGTTCATTCCTTTATTAAAATGTTCATGGTAATGTTTACTTTCACAGTCTCATTTAGGGAAACTCCTGAGATAAGTTCTCTCTCTGAACTTTAATAATAAACCTATATAAAATGCTGTGCATCCCACCTTCAGTCGCATTGACTTCTAGAGCGAGTTTGGTGCTCAAGTCTGCATCCATGCGTCCACGATATTAGGAACAAGTTTCATGTGTCCTTCGTTCTTGCGGTCTTGAGTACTGAAACTGAACTTTGGCAGTTGATGATGATGCTACACGAGGACGCAAGACCGCTGAAGAATGCATATTGAGAATCAGCTTAGGTATACAAAAACTTCCAGGCAGGTGTGTTGAAGGACGTTGGAGCTAAACTATGCAGGACACCGGCCCTCCAGGACCAAGCTTGGGCACCCCTGGACGAGATGGGTTGAACAGCGCTATTTGATGTTTGTCTTTGGAGCCTAACCATATTTAGACTGTATTTAGACAGGGCTTTTCTTCCTTTGCTCTAGTCCAAGTACCCAAAAATTCTTAAATCGAGTAAGAAATGTAGTTTTGTGTTCAACTTCAAGTTTTTTTTTTTGGTGGTGCAAGTAAAATAATTGTGTTTTCGCTTTGAAATGTAGATATTTGGACTAGAAACAAGACAAAAATTCCAAACAAAACTTATTTTTTTGGGCATAAATCATATAAAATCCATATAAATACAGTTATTCTCCAGGTCAACTATATGTTATCATATTGTGACTATTGTGGATGCTCACATTGCGATATTAATGCTGAAACCACATATTGTGCAGCTCTAGTTAGTGACGTGCTCGAAAACAGAGTCTCTAAAACTAAGAATTAAAGTCAATCATGTGCAGGGGCGTAGCGGACATTTTAAAAGTGTGTGTGTGTGTGTGTGTGGCGGGGGGGGTGTCTAAAATTTTACGTTCATTTTATTGGTAATCACCTGTTTCTAAATGGACTGTCTCTAAAAGTGAGGGGGACGTATCCCCCCCCGTCCCCCTGGTTGCTATGCCCCTGATTGTGTGTGTTTGTGCTCATATCATGAGTGTTGTGGGGTAAAGGTTTAAAACAAGTTAATAGCAAGTCAATATTCATTGGATTCAAGTTCAGGATTTTTTTTTCTGCTCATGTATAGGGCTGCGTGTTATTGGAAAAAGTCTGATATCTTATTTTTCTGTTATGAAGATTTGCAATATGTTTGACTAGATGGTTCACTAGACAGCTCTGTTTGACGGTTTTCAGGGCAGTCTGTCAGTATTCAGGTACAGAAATTGAATAATCACAGTGAAATAATATGCTTTTCTTTCTTTGCTCTAGTCCAAATATCGAAACATTCTCAGATCAAGTAAGAAATGTAGTTTTATCAGAAGAAATAAATCAACATTAAGCTTTTTTTTGGTGGTCATATATTATGCACCCCTAATTCAGGCCCGTAGCCAGCCTGCTGAAAGACATGCTTCTTTTTTCTCAATAAATGGACCTTTTTGCAGTTACAGAGCTCAGCATACAGTATATAAGTTCACCCCTCACAAATCTCTCTTTTAAATTCATATTTTTAATAGGAAGCTATACAATATTATATTTGTGCATATACATTGGATTAGTCAGTACTGAAGCCAAATCTGGAGCTTATCTAACTAAATAACTTACAATAACGGTCCAAAAACTAGAACAGCCAAATAAATATGTTAGAGAAAAATAATAAATACACATTTAAAAAAAGGAAAAATCAAAAGAATCAAAAAATGTGATAAATCTAGTTGAAATTTTGTAGGTTGTAATTTATTTTTGCAATATTTTGCTTAAATTTAATTGTTTTCCCTTTTAATTTTTCAAGATGCTTTGTGACTAAAATATAATTTTAATAAATATATCTGTTTAATAAATCTGTTTTGTTTAAATGCACCTAAATACATTGCTTATATTCACTGAGAAATGGAGAAAAATATTCATTTTCAAAATGGGATGTACTCAATTATGCTGAGCACTGTATTCACTCAATTTTCTATTTAATTATGAGGTTTAAATACTGCATTTAGTCACATTTTAAGCACTTTTTTTTTATAATTATTTTCTGGGGTTTTCACCTTTAATGGATAGGACAGTAGAGAGTATTGACAGGAAAGCGTGGGGAGCTGAGGGAGAGGAAGGATCGGCATAGGACCTCGAGGCACCGAATGGAACTCGGGTCACCGTGAACACTAGAGTGCATGTTTCGATGCACTAATTTATCGTCATATTATTATCGGATTAGCTTGTTGGATAGTCAGCATGACCACACTTTTTTGATATACTAAAAATAATTAACTAAATATTTAGAATAAAGAAATATGAAGACAAAACACTTATTTTTAAAGTACAGATTTATCACATCATATATCATTAGGAAAAAATGTAATATGTTAAAGTTTTAAATTAAAAAAACTATAATCTATTGTCTTTCCCAGAGATGGATTGTGGCTGGAAGGGCATCCACTGCGGAGAAATCGTGCTGGATAAGTTGGCGGTTCATTCCACTGTGGCGACCCCAGATTAATAAAGGGACTAAGCCGACAAGAAAATGAATGAATGAATAATCTATTGTCATTTATTAGGCCAAAAAAAACTAAAACTGAGCAGCACATTCAACTTTCCTCAGTCAGAATTTGGCCATTTGAATAGTCATTCATTCATTTTTCTCCGGCTTAGTCCTTTTATTCATCAGGGGTCACCACAGCAGAATGAACCACCAACTTATCCAGCATATGTTTTACACAGCAGATGTCCTTCCAGCGGCAACCCAGTACTGGGAAACACTTATTCACACACACACACACACACACACAAACACACGACGACAGACAGACACACACACAATTTAGGACTGTGGGGGAAACTGGAGCAGCCAGAGGAAACCCACGCCAACACGGGGAGAACATGCAAACTCCAAAAACATAATAATAATAATAATGTAGAGCCTAACAATTTTTCTAGCCTCTCTTGTAAGAAGTACATTTGGAAAATTATGAATAATAACAACAACAGCCTAATTAGTATTAAAATTTGGTCTTTCTTTTAAGAATAAGGGTCAAGGTTTAGAATAAAAGTTCCTTGTATGTCGTCTCTATTTACCAACAATACAGTAGGTCAGTAATAAAAGATGACTTCACTTCAGATTCCACTTGGTCTAAAAGCATTTGATGGGTTATTTTCACAATTTATGATGGCTTAGCAGGGCGACAGTAGCTCAGTGGTTAGCACAGTGACCTCGCAGCAAGAAGGTTACTGGTTTGAGTCCCAGCTTGGTCAGTTGGCATTTCTGTGTGGAGTTTGCATGTTCTGCTTGTGTTGGCGTGGGTTTCCTCCAGGTGCTCCGGTTTCCCCACAGTCCAAACACATGCAATATAGGTGAATTGAATAAACTAAATTGGCTGTAGTGTATATGTATAAATGTGAGAGTGTATGGATGTTTCCCAGTACTGGGTTGCAGCTGGAAGGGCATCCACTGTGTAAAACATGCTAGATAAGTTGGCAGTTCATTCCGCTGTAGCGACCTCTGATGAATAAAGGCACTACGCCAAAGGAAAATGAATGAATGAATCAATGAATGATGGCTTAGCAGTCAAAATAGGACAAATGAGCTCAGGTATGGGACACTCGAACCCGCTCTGGCTATGGGCCTGTAATTAGCGATGTGCTTAAATCTCTAAAACAGAGAATTATAGTCAATCATGTGCGTGTTTGTGCCTGGATGATGAGTGTTTAGTGGTAAAACTGTGCTCTCTTCAGTTTATGAATGTTTTATGTGATTCTGTCGTGACATTTGAGTTCCAGTTAAAGGAATCTGCAGCTCTCACAGAGTGTTACAGTGTGTTTAATCTGGATTCAGTGTGACACGTTGCTTCATTATGAATGTGAACTGCATGGGAGATTTTTCACTTTCATGAGCACTTGTGAACATGCACAACCTGTTATTCAAAAGCGGAAGATATACAAGTTTACAAAGAACATGCTGTTATTTTGGATTAATACAAAGTGTCTTGATAAAGTTAATACAGTCCCAGATAAGGTTTGTTACAGATAATTCAATCATTTACAGCGAAGGAGATTTATTGGAGTTTTTTTCATGTTATGTTAGTGTCTTGTTCAAGTATGATTTTTGCAGCTTGTTCAAACTACTTATTTAAAATGAGCTAAATCAAAACATCCGCACACTCATTCACACTCATACACTACGGACAATTTAGCCTACCCAATTCACCTGTACCGCATGTCTTTGGACTGTGGGGGAAACCGGACCACCCGGAGGAAACCCACACGAACACAGGGAGGACATGCAAACTCCACACAGAAACTGACCCAGCCCAGCCAAGGTTCTAACCTGCGACCCAACGACGTTCTTGCTGTGAGGCGACAGCACTACCTACTGCGCCACTGCGTCGCCTATAATAATAATAATAATTATTATTATAGGCGAATGAATATTATATATTCATTATATTCATATTATATATTATTATTCATTCATTCATTATTATTATTATTATTCCTTTTTTTGTTTGGAACAGTTCAGAGTATATCTTTAGAGAATTGGACCATTTTTTTTTCTTTTAATCTCTTATCACATAAGACACAACAAGACAAAGAAAATAAATATAAAAAATGAATAAAGTTGGGGTAATATTCATTTAAAAATGATATGACAGACACACACTAAAACGCTTATTTATTTTGTTAGTTTTTATTTATTAATTTATTTATTTAACCTATATTTATTTACTGATAATGTATATTTATTTATTAGCTTTTTTGTATTTTTGTTTGCTTTATTTATTTATTTATTCATCATTCAATTAATTAATTAATTTATTTATCATGGTTATTTGTTTGTCTATCTATCTATCTATCTGTCTGTCTGTCTGTCTGTCTGTCTGTGCACTTTCAACACATTGTGAAATGTTAACACGGAAAAATCAATTAGATTTGGGCAAAGATGAGTTGCCAAAAACAGTTAAATGTTTTGCTTTCATTTCATAATCCACATGATAGCTATTCTAAATATATGCTGTCATCGTCTTAATGAGAAACAACTGAGGGTAAATCAAAACAAGACTCCTTTTTCCATTAAATCTGAGCACCGTTTAATCCTTTAATCTGGGAGAATCTGAGAAGCGACAGTCCCTCCATTTCATTTGCTCTTCATTTAGTCTTATCACAGTCTTGGAGGAATTTAAAAGATCATTAGTAGCACTTTAGTTTAGCTCACAGTTCACAGTATTAACAAATCATCAACTAACACGATTAGCTTAATAAACTACTAATTAGCTGTTTGATAATAAGGTTGAGTTTAGGTTTTGAGTAGGATTAGGAGAGCAGAATAAGATCATATTTTATAACTGATAGTGAACAGGTAATATCTTCGTAATAGGCAGGAAATAAGCCAGTAGCATGAATTGTGCATGAACGATCATTAATTTAACACAGATTTTCCTCAGTTTTGTCAGGGTTTTGGAGAAGCGTTTTGAACACTATTCTTGCTTGTGACGTTAGTCTAGCAATGATTTTAAATAAACCTACTGATTTATAATACTCTAGTACCGGGTTGTGGCTGGAAGTGCATGCCCTGTGTAAAACATATGCTGGAATAGTTGGCGGTTCATTCCACTGTGGCGATTCCTGATAAATAAGGCAAAGGAAAATGAACGCAATGCAATTTATAATGCTCTTGTTTTTGCGTCAAATCTGAGCACAAATTTAGCCTTTAATCTGGGAGAATCCGAGATGCAACAGTTTCTTTATTTAATTTGCTCTTTTTTTAGTCTCAATGCAGTCTCGGAGGAACATTACAGTCCATTAAATAAGCTGTGTATTTTTTTTTGTTTGTATTGTGATGCAGTTTCTTGAGAAACAGAATATTAAATGCGATTGTTTTTTTTTTCAACTGTGAGCTGATTGGATGCAGTAAAGTAGGCATTTTATTCAGAAAGATTGGGAAAAGTTTAGTTTTTTATTGCAGTTTTCAAATTTACATACAGATAGGGTTTTCCACAATGTATTCACAAAGCAACCTAACATCGGATTCCCAAAAGTGTAGAAATAAATGAAATTATAAAATACACAAAAGTCCCAATAATAAATATGGAGGTTACATTAATGATTCAAAGACATTATAAGAAAAACAATACATTCATATATACACTGTTTTGTATATTATAAAAAAGAAACGGATAAAATTAATTTGTTGCTTTTCAGTTACAACTCAATTATGTACTTTTTTTAAACCATATTGTGGCACCCAGTCTACCCTTTTCTGTTTTATTTTTTTTTTTCTTTAAACCTAAACTGTGTACATATGAAACTGTGAGGATGGTACTTTCAGGATTTCAAATGTAAAAGTATCATTATTAAAATTAAATTATTATTATTAAATAATAGTAATAGTAATTATTAAAAGTAAAATTATCTCTCTGTTATGTTTTTTTCTCATTGCTAAAAATAACCCACAACATAAAATTCACATCTTTCTGACTATTCATTATTTAATAAATCTGGTCTTAATGGAAGAATATATTCTACCCATTTTCTCCATGTCTCATTAAACTCCTCAGTCTGTAAATGACGGTTCATTGTTAGCCTCTCCATCTTATTGATTTCATAAATTATGTCAAACCAGTCACTAATTTGAGGTATTTCAGGCTGTAACCATTTTCTGGTTATGGCTTTTTTACAGGCTACCAACAAAATTGTCAGCATTTTTGTCAGATTTTTCTTCTAACATAGGATTTTTTAGGCCCAAGTATAGAGTTGAGAAAGAAAAATCAATAGGGATATGGAATATATTCTCTAAACATTTGTACGTTTCTTGCCAAAATGCCTGGATTTTTGTACATTTCCAGAAAATATGTGAATGATTCGCTTCATTTGATCCACATAGTCTCCAGCAGACTGCCTTTTTGTTTAAGTATCTCTTCTGCTCTGGGGTGATGAAAAAAACGAATAATGTTTTTCCAACCAGATTCCCTCCAGACTGAGGAGGATGTTGATTTCCACTGTGTTTTAAAGATTATTTCCCACTCTTCCTCAGTAATTTCAATATTGCACTCTTTTTCCCATTTATTTTTTATGTAATATGTGTTCTCTAATTTATTGTCTTGTAGACTTTTATATAATTTAGTAATTATTTCGGTCATGTTGGCTCCTTTATAAGCTGAGATAAGTATCATAAGAAGACTTTTCTAATGTTTTTAATTGTGTGTCTTATCTGTAAATATCTATGAAAGTCATGGTCACTCAGTGAAATTTCATTTTTGAAAGTTTTAAAATCCTTAACACTTCCATTATGTAGAAAAGTGCAGTATGCTGTTAGTCCTTGCTTATTCCAAGCTTTAAAACTAGTGTCTATTTTGTTTGGGGCAAATGTGGAGTCAAAAGCTGGCCATCTCATCTTTTTGTATTCTTTGCCAAGTTTTTAGTGAATTGTTTGTCCATATGTTAATTTCTTTTTCATAGGTTTTCACCAAAATGTCATCTGCCATTATGGCTTGAATTGGGGGGTCTATTTGGGGTGGCATTTTCTAGTTCCTTCCACCTGGCTTTAAAGTTAGGGTTGCATAAGCACAATAATGGTCGTAATTGGGCCGCTTGATAATACTTCTCCAAACATGGCAATGAAAATCCTCCTTCGTAATTCTTGATTTTTTTCCCTTGCCATATAAAACGTGAAAACAATCTATCCCATTCTGCAAAATGCTGTTTACTTATTTCTATAGGTAGTGTTTGGAATAGATATAAAAATCGTGAAAGTATATTTATTTTAATTGATTCTATTCTAGAATGTAATCCTAGGTATGGTAGTAGGTTCCATCTAACTAAATCTGCCTTTATGTTCGAATAAAATGGCTTATAATTTAAATCAAACAAATATGTTAAATCTTTAGGGATATTACCTCCTAAATGTTTCAATGATTTTTCTTCCCAATTAAAATTGATTTTTTGCTTTAAATATTTAGATGGTTGCCAATTTAAAGTAAGAACCTGAGTTTAATTTAATTTATATCCTGATAATTTCCCAAAGGACTGTAATGTTCAATTCAATTCATCTTTATTTGTATAGCGCTTATAAAATGTAGATTGTGTCAAAGCAGCTTCACATGGAAGTTTATAGTGAATTGAAACAGCGTCAGTTCAGTTTTCAGTGTTTAAGTTCAGTTTAGCTCAGTTCAGTGTGGTTTAATAATCACTACTGAGAGTCCAAACACTGAGGAGCAAATCCATCGATGCGCAGCTCTACAGATCCCGAACCATGCAAGCCAGAGGCGACAGCGGCGAGGAAAAAACTTCACCAATTGGCGAAAGTGAAGAATTTAAAAAACCTCGAGAGAGACCAGGCTCAGTTGGGCACGACCATTTCTCCTATGGCCAAACGTCTTGTGCAGAGCTGCAGTCTAGGCGCAGTAGCTGGACCTCAGCGAAGACACGTCTGTCCTTAGAGCATCACAGGAATCAGTCTCATGCTCTCCATCATGACCACCACAGCAGCAGCTCAGGATACGGCCTGGTCCGGAAACCTTGGGATCGTCTCGTCACTGGTCTCAGGTGGAAATACAGAATAAGGAGAATAATTAGCGTAGCTGCTGTTCATAGTGTATATAAACAAGAAGCAAAATCGTGTGTGGGGCACATCATGCGTCATACTGCTATGTAATGCACTGAGTGTATGCTTTGCTAAAAAGATAGGTCTTTAATCTGGTTTTGAAGAGTGAGAGTGTGTCTGAGCCTCGGACATTATCAGGAAGGCTATTCCAGAGTTTAGGGGCCATAAATGAGAAGGCTCGACCTCCTTTACTCGATTTTGCTATTCTAGGTACTACAAGAAGCCCTGAGTTTTGAGATCTTAAAGAGCGGGTTGGATTGTAGCGAGACAAGAGGTTGGTTAGATAAACAGGAGCTCGACTATTTAAGGCTTTATAGGTAAGCAATATTTTAAATTCAATACGAAACTTAACAGGCAGCCAGTGTAAGGAGGATAAAATTGGGGTGATATGATCATATTTTCTAGACCTGGTAAGAACTCTGGCAGCTGCATTTTGTACTAGCTGAAGTTTGTTAATAGAGGATGCTGGGCAACCAGCAAACAGAGCATTACAGTAATCCAGCCTAGAAGTCATGAAAGCATGCACTAGCTTTTCTGCATCTGAGATGGATAGCATATTTCGCAATTTAGCAATATTTCTTAGATAAAAGAAGGCAGTTTTTGTGACATGACAATGTTTCCATAAGTACTTCTAATGATTTTTGTGGTTTACCTAAATAAATTAATACATCGTCTGCAAAAAGTGATCGTTTCTGTTTTTCCGCCAAATACCTTAGTTCCTTCAATATCAGTGTTTTGTTTTATGCTTTGACTTAATGGCTTCAAAAATAAAGCAAACAATAGTGGAGAACATGGGCATCCTTGTCTACATGATCTTTCCAGAATAAATGATTTTGAGAGACTTCCATTAATTTTGATTCTAGCTGTTAGTTTCTTGTATAATGCTTGTAGAGCTTTAATAATAGTTGGATAAAAAACAGACTTGTCCAATACCTTATAAAGATACAGCCATATCAAACGCTTTTTTTGCATCTAGACCCAAGATCAATGATTCTTTTTTACTTTGTTGAATATACCTTAAGATGTGTAAAGTACGTCTAATACTGTCTTGTGTTTGTCTTTGACGTATAAACCCTGTTTGATCTAAATGTATAAGGTTTGGTGATATATTTTCCAATCTTTTTGCCAAAATTGATGTGTATATTTTATAATCTATGTTTAAAACTGAAATTGGACAATAATGTTTACACTCTAATTTATCTTTCCCATCTTTAGGAATAATTGTAATTGTCGCTTCTCTCCATGAAGGAGGAATTTCGGTTTTGGGAGAGTTATTACAACCTAACAGACTCCTCCTCACCATTTCTGTTTGCTGTAATTGATAGTTTTCAGTCACGTGACCTGTGAAGATTTACATCAAACTCCGCACAAACCAGTCATATTTCCATCTGTTTCAAGCTTCAAATAACTGGATCACATATCAACAGAACAAACAGAGTTATGACTGTGAATGGTGGTCACCTGCGATCCATGTTTACTGCACCCGCAAACGTCATTTCAAACTCTCATGTCCTTATAAGAGCTCTAGTTTGGCAATATTTATGCATTCTTATTCTTAATAATAATAATACATTTTATTTAAAGCGCCTTTCAAGAAACCCAAGGTCACTGTACAACATCATATACACAATTCAATAATTAAAAATAAACCAATAGTATAAAAATAGAGAAGATGATCAAAACAAAGACATGATACAGAGTGTGGTATGCAGTTATAAAGAGTAAGTTATTTTGAACAGATGAGTTTTAAGTCTGGATTTAAACAGAGGGAGAGAGTCAAGGTTGCGGATGTCAGGAGGAAGAGAATTCTAGAGTTTGGGAGCAGAGCGACTGAAAGCTCTGCTCCCCATTGTGCTGAGACGGGCAGAGGGAATAGAGAGGTGAATGGAGGAGGAGGATCTAAGAGAGCGGGAATGAGTGGTGATATGGAGAAGATCAGACAAGTATGAAGGTGAGAGGTTATAGATGGCCTTGAATGTATGCAGGAGGATTTTATATTCTACTCTGGATTTGATTGGAAGCCAGTGCAGATCTTGTAAAATGGGGGTGATATGGTGAAAAGAAGGAGTTTTGGTGATGATGTGGGCAGCTGAGTTCTGGACCAATTTAAGCTTGTGGAGGGATTTCTGTGGAAGACCATAAAGGAGAGAATTGCAATAATCAATGCGTGAAGTGACAAGGCTGTGTACGAGAATAGAGGTGGAGTGAGCGTGGTTATGCATGATGAATTATTTTGCTTAGATTAATATTTGCTAGTAGGTCAAATCTATTCGTTCACTTCTGATATTTTCACATTGCATTTTAATTTAGACTTTAATTGCTGTTGACCTGCAAATAACATTAGAAACTGTATAAACAGCACACAAACGCACTGACTCTTATATGTAGCATGGATTGTTATGGGTCAATGATGCTATCATTCGGCACAAATCCATAAATTTCTCCATCAATTATTATTTTTTTGGCTAAAATAAGATAAATTACTTAACTCATGAGTTGGTGGTCAATGGGAGATATTTTGGGTAATATTTTGCCCGGCACAGGGGTGTTCCTCTAATGGGGAACTCTTTGGAGTGAACACCAGGCGTTACGTTTGGAGAAAACTAGGCAGTGCTCATCCCCAGGCTAATACCATCCCTACAGTGAAGCATGGCGGTGGCAGCATCATGCTGTGGGGATGTTCTTCAGCAGCAGGAACTGGAAGACTAGTCAGGATAGAGGGAAAGATGAATGCAGCAATGTACAGAGACATCCTGAATGAAGACCTTCTTCAGAGTGCTCTTGACCTCAGACTGGGACGACGGTTTATCTTCCAGCAGGACAATGACCCAAAGCACACCTCCAAAATATCAATGTAGTGGCTTCACAACAACTCGGGGAATGTCCTTGAGTGGCCCAGCCAGAGCCTAGACCTAAATCCTATTGAACATCTCTGGAGAGACCTGAAAATGGCTGTACACCGTCGCTTCCCATCCAACCCGATTGAGCTTGAGAGGTACTGCAAAGAGGAATGGGCAAAAATACCAAGCTTGTGGCATCATATTGAAAAAGACTTGAGGCTGTAATTGCTGCCAAAGGTGCATCAACAAAGTGTTGCTATCATTCGGCACAAATTCTTAAATTTCTCCAACAATTATTAATTTTTTGGCTAAAATAAGAGAAATTACTTAGCCCATGAGTTGGTGGTCAGTGGGAGATGGTAATACTTTTCCCGGCATGGGCAAATATCCCAGAACAGTTGACGGTTCATTCCACAGTGGTGACCCCTGATAAATAAGGGACTAAGCAGAAGGAAAATAATGAATCAACAGAACAAAACAGAGATACGATCACAAACTGTGAATGGTGGTCACCTGCGATCCATATTTACTGCACATGCAACCGTTTAAGTCATTCATGTCTTTATCAGAGCTCTAATTCTGCAATATTTACATCTGTCTTGTGGATATTTCTCAGTGATTTAGTCATTGCTGATGGTGTTCTAGCACATAAGTGTCTGCTTTTTGTTACGACCCTGGTCTAGGGACAAGGCTGCAACATAAAAGACCACTAGACAAATAAAAATCACTTTAATAACCCTTTGGTGTCGGGTCTTTTTATTTGTGCTTTTTTTTTCTTCTTTTTTTATATCACCCAAAAACGTGAAGCCTATTATTTGGTGTCGATTTTTCTTTTGCTTAAATTAATATTTGCTAGTAGGTCAAATCTATTCGTTCACTTCTGCTATTTTGACTTTGCATTTTAATTTATACTTGACTATTTATTTAATTACACTTGACCTACACACAACAGAATCTGTAAAAACAGCACACAAACACACAGTTATAGTGTTGCATGGATTGTTATGGGTCAATGACGCTATCATTCGCCACAAATCCTTAAATTTCGACAATAATCAATTATTTTTTGGCTAAAAAGAGAAAATACTTGGTGTTCAGTGAGAGATAGTAATTTTTTTGCACTGCACCGACAAATATGACAGAATAGTTGGTGGTTCATTCCGCAGTGGTGACCCCTGATAATTAAGGGACTAAGCTGAAGAAAAAAAAATCAACAGAACAAAACAGAGATACAATCACAAACTGTAAATGGTGGTCACCTGCGATCCATATTTACTGCACCCGTTTTTCAGTCGTTTAAAACCCTCATGTCCTTATCTTCATTGTCCGATATTTACATCTGTCTTGCGGATATTTCTCAGTGATTTAGTCATTGCTGGTGGTGTTCTAGCACATAAGTGTCTGCCTTTTTATTTGGTGTCGATTTTTCTTTTGCTTAAATTAATATTTGCTAGTAAGTCAAATCTATTCGTTCACTTCTGCTATTTTGACTTTGCATTTGATTTATAGGTAACACTTTAGTTCAGGTCACGATTCATGCTATTACCTACTGGCGTATTACCTGCCTATTATTAAGATATTACCTGTTCATTAGTAGTTATAAAGTATGATCTTATTCTGCATCCTAATCCTACCCAAAACCTAAACCCAACTACTATTTTATTAACTATTAATAAACTGTTAATTGGCAGTTTATTAAGCTAGTAGTGTTAGTTAATGATTTGTTAATGCCAAGAATTGTGACCTAAACTAAAGTGTTACCGAATTTATATTTTAATTGCTCTTGACCTGCACATTAGAATAGAAACTGTATGAAAAGGCAAACACACTGACAGTTATAGGCAGCATGGATTGTTATGGGTCAATGATGCTATTGTAAGGAATCAGCTCTTTGGTTTAAATCACGTTTAAACTTTGGGGAATCGAATCTGAAGATTCAAACATGATTCACATAGAACTATCGAAAGATTACACTTAACCTACTCATTTGTCCAGCAAATAGAATGGTTAGTGTAAAGCAATCCTGTATTATATTATTATGTGGCCAACATTAACAATATAAAACAGTATCTAATTATTTAATGAGCAAGGTAACAGTATCTGAGGCTGAGACATTAACTTATAAAGCACACAACACACCAACACGGATCTTAAAACAAAACAAAGGTTTATTGCTACTCTACAACACAACGTACTAATCTAGATGAAACAAAAACACACACACACACACACACACACACACACACACACACACACACACAAGCACAAGCAGTTTGAGGAGAGTTATGACGGAGAGCGAGTTAGGTTTTGACCTCTAGTATTTGCTAAGTTCTTAGCTTTGCAACCTGAGAGAAACCATAAAAGAAACATAGAAACATTGTTTGTGTTACTTGCGGTATGATGGAATTTTGGTTTCCTCGACTGGTCCGAAGAGAGATCCCGGCGGAGCTAATTGGTCAGCATAGCAACTTCAGTGACGTGCTGGAATTCCCTTCTCTGTGGAGAGGGGTTTCCTTACTTTCAGGGAAGTTTGGAGTCGGTTGCTAGCAGTGGTGTAGTCCTAAAAAAAAAAAAGTGGTGTACTATTACCCACCCAACACAAATTTTAAAAGTAGGCAAAGAAACGACGAATATATATATATATATTTATTTTTTTATTATTTTTTTTTTACATAAGTTACCTGTAACTATTGAAAAAAGTAATACTAAGGAAGTTAATGGTTACAGGTGTCCAGCTTTCTTTAAAATATCTTCTTTTGTGTTAAACAAAATAAAAAAAAAATTAAATAGCGAGATGCTAATAGTCTAATCCTGTTCAATGATTTATGCTTAGCTAATACATATATATAGGAAAATAAAAGGAAAATAAGGAATATGGAAAATAAAACGTTTTTTTCTTCAAAAACTCAAATACTAGCCTATACTCAAGTATTTTTTCCATGTTTTAAATAGAGCTACCACTTTTTTCAAAATGGCATAAATATAAACATGTACAGGCTCATTTACATATTTCACTATAATAATATAAGTCATAATAGTAAATAATTTTTAACAAAGATACAACACAATATTTCACTCTGATCTCACTCTGATATGCAGTTAAAATGAGGACATTCACTGAGCATGAATCATCATCATCATTATCCTGTGCATGAATGTATGATATATAATGCCACATGCACTGTAATGTGTTTTATAATCATAGTTAATTGATAATAAATGTTCGTTAAGAGTTGCATTTTTGTTGGAGGAACAGCTGTGATGATGAGGGGAGTGCAGAGGAAACAGTAGATGGGGAAACCCGATTGGTACATGTGATGCAAGTGTTTCTATAGCAAAGAACTGCAAATATGCAGATATTATAACAATCTATAGATAAACACACCTTCTGCTCCCACTCTGCAAAGCTGTGGTTTGCTGATTAAACGAAAAACGAGTTGAAAACGGAGGAGCGGAAGTCTGCCGATGTATTCATATCAAATTTAAAGGGGACTGAGGTGATCATTTAGTAGTGTACAGTTCACTGAATAGAAATATAGGGGTCTAAAGCGATGCCCATGCTTTATAAAAATAATTTTTCCTCAGTGTTTCAGCGAGACATCATTTAGTTGACTTGTCGTCGTTATCGAAAAACTCCCGAAATTTTCTCCCAGCTGCTGCGGTCGTCAGGGGGCGGGGAATGGCGCAAATTAAACAAAAATGCACTGATTGCAACAAATAAGATGCAAGTAAAAAAAACAAACATTTGGTATACAGTTAAAGAGGACGCGAATACACGTAAATTAGGGAAGTCTAATCAGAAAAACAAGTGAGTATACCGAGGGTATACCCAATTATTGATCCTTAGAAGTCGTAATACCCAAACAGCTCATAGAAAAAAGTAGGCATACTGAGTATACGTGCGTATAGCCCCGACTACACCACTGGTTGCTAGGGATACGGATGTTGGACGAGTCGGTTTCAAGTTTCGGTCTCGTGGAGTCCTTCCTGGAGTTTTTGCGGAATTCTGTAGTTATGGCAGTGTTTCAGAGTTCTGATGAATTGACCCGATGGCTTGTTGTTGCACGTTTGCGCCGTGATCCAACGAGGCTTCCGGCGAGGCGATGTAACGGCCAGCACAAGAAGTGCAACGTCCGGGCAGCGACAACGGTGACGAGCGGCAAAGACACTGCAAAAGACGACCTAAAACTTTCATTGTTCAAAGTTTTATAGGTTTGGATATAGGCATGGCCTACACAGGGTTTGTTTAATAAGAGAAGCTGCGGGGTGGGATCACACCCCCATTCCCTCCTCTAGGCTGGGTTAGCACTTCATGTGAGAATCATGCATTACCTACTTTTAATCGGAAGCTATTAAAATAAAGTTTTATAACATGGACTCTTTTTATAGTATGATTTCTTCCTATAAACCAATGCTTTTGAAACTTTTTTGGGTTTCAATAGATACCAAATATGAAATGTTTCACAAACGTTCTGTAGACTTCATGCAACAGCAGCAGCTATAACTCATTACTAGGGCCACACGGAATCTGCGGACGTTTTTTGCAATTTCTGCGGAGAATTTTGGTAAAAATCTGTGGATTTCTGCTGAATTATTTTGGGAGTCTCATAACTAAAATCCTTAATATGTGAAATATGTGTAATTTAAAAACGGAATAAATTCAGATTTACACACATTTACTCAAGTAAATAAACAGAATTAATGATGGGCAAAAAATCTGCGGAATTCTGCGTGCGCAGACTCCGTGTGGGCCTACTCCTATCCATAACGATTACGTTAAACACATGAAAAATGTACACACAAAAACCTACAGAAACGTAAAATAAGTATACATTACTTAAATAAACACGGTTTAACTTGAATGTCTGTTTACACTTTGGACGATTCTTTATTGTCTACGATGTTTATTCCCTCGCAGACGCAGGTCACGGTGTGAACCAAAAGATAAAGTTAATTAGCACGTGTTAGTGATCGCAACTGGCAAGTGGTCCTGTGGATTGCCTTGCTGCGTGCCTGTGGGTTTCTTTAAAATTGAAATCATAGCTCAGACACGTAGGCACCGTTCAATCTTTTAAGATTGAAGTGTGTGATTTGTTCAGTCCGTGAAAGATCCGTTGACTCCCCACACTATCATTCAGCACAAATCCATACATTTCTACAACAGTTATTCGTTTTTTTGGCTAAAATAGGAGAAATTACTCAGCCCATGAGTTGGTGGTCAGTGGGAGATAGTAGTGTTTTGCCCGGCACCTGGGCATTCCCCTAATTGTGTGATGACACATGAAAACTACCAATAGTGCTGTAAAAACTGACACCTGGGGGGTGTGGTTAAGTATGTTAGCCACACCCACTACCTTAGACAGACCTAATCTGAGAACTTAACTGAAAACAAACAGGAGGTGCATTTTCAGATATTAATTTTCAGATGTGCAAACTATTTTTTATTCTTAATGACATGCTCAGATGAATTGTTCACTACAAAACTAGCAATGTGAACTAACAAAGTCAAAATGGTTAGTTTTGATTTCATGTGTATTTTAAACATCAATAATTTAACACTAATTTTGTTTGATTTGCATCCGAAGTGTGTGTAATGGTCAGAAACCTGTTGATGTTGTTTTGGTCAGGGTTTTGGAGAAGCGTCAGGAGAATGGAGAGACCATCGAGCTGTCAGCAGAAGGCCGTCCGGAGCTGCAGGAGGAGAAGGAGCTGCCGGTGGTGGACTGCACGTGTTTCGGTCTGCCACGGCGATACATCATCGCCATACTGTCAGGCCTGGGCTTCTGCATCTCCTTCGGGATCCGCTGTAATCTAGGAGTGGCTGTCGTCAGCATGGTCAACAACCACACCGTCTACAGGGACGGAAAACCCTACATCGTGGTAAGTAGAATTGAGTGTGCGATGAAAACCCACCACCAGGGACTAAAATGTTTGATTTATAGTTGATGGCAAAATTATTAGCCCTCCTGTGAAATATTTATTATTTTTCTAATATTTCTCAAGTGATATTTCATGGAGCTAGGAAATCTTCACAATATTTCTGATAATATTTTTTCTTCTGGAGAAAGTCATTTTAAGGTCAATATTATTAGCCCCCTTAAGCAATATTTTTTTTTCAATTGGTTACAGAACAAACCAACTTACCTAATTACCCTTGTTAAGCCTTTAAATGTCACTTTAAGCTGAATACTAGTATCTTGAGAAATATCTAGTCAAATATTATCTACTGTCATCATGGCAAAGATAAAAGAACTCAGTTATTAGAAATGAGTTATTGAAACTATTATGTTTAGAAATGTGTTGAGAAATGTCTATAAATCATTTTCCATTAAAACAACTAGGGAAAAATATAAAACTATTAAAATTTAAATGGAGGGCCGGTTATTCTGACGTGTACATTTGAACATAATATTCTTACTATGGATTTCAGCTTGTGATGTTAGTCTAGTAATCAAGAAACAAACTATTTTGACCAATAGGTGGTGCTGAGACTAATTTTGACCAACTGGGGGCACTAAGACCAATTTTGACAAATAAGTGGCATTGACAGACATTTTGAGTAATACAGTGGTGTTGGTTTAAATTTTGGCAAATTTTAGCCGTAATTTTGACTTGTCGACAGGTTTTGAGAAATCACCAACCGTTCACGCGAGTAACAATCACACAGTGTGAACTATCAAGGAAGCGATATGAGAGAATCGAGTTTTGAAATGAGTTTTGACTGAAAATAACATCAGCGATCACCTACAGCCAATGAGAGAGCAGCATCCACTAGTTTGAGTACCTGCAGGCCAGCGGGAGGTTGAGGGAGAAGTTAAAAGCGCTCATTTTCAGTTTATTTGGACCCAAGAAATGGAGGAAAAACTAGTGTAAATTTGGCAGGAGCACTGTGTCTGTTTGACATGTCATGTGGGCAATAAAACAACGGGGTCAAAAAAAGGAAGCTGAGGAAAAATTGCTAATTTCCTTCAAACCCAGGTGAGCAAATATGTACATTTTCTACCCTATTAAAGGCTTCTTTCTCGATATGTAGTTAATAACAAACTATATACCATGTGTTTTTGTTGTGAGACATAGTTTGGACAAAGTTGTCTGTGATTCTTCCTATTTTAAAGTCATGCAGTGTGAACTCTCCTGTCGCCGATCCTCCTACAGTGTAAACACAGCACTGACAGAACGCGAGCCCAGATAGTCATGCAGTGTGAAAACACCTGTGACACGACTACTTTGAAAATCATGCAGTCTGAACTCGACATAAGACAAATTTTGACCAATAGATGGCAATGACTGACACTTTGACTAGTAATGTGATGTTAGATATATATTAGAAGAGGGGTTCCCAAACTTTTCAGCCCGCAACCCCCAAAATAACAATACCAGTGACTCGCGACCCCCAATATCCTCTGAGGTGGCTATAAATACAGAAGCCTTGCATGAAATGTGGTGCACACACACCAATAGACCCAAGTCTATTCTTCGTTTAATTTTTTTTTATGTATGTCAGTGCTGTAAATGTGCCAGAAAGTTTAACGTAGTATTATAAAATCAATCTGCTGCATCTGATGCTATTGCTGTGTCTTTAATATAATGTAATTACTCCAGAGGTCACAATCCAATAGAATTAGTAACTTATAAGTAGGCCCACACGGAATCTGCGCGCGCAGAATTCCGCAGATTTTTCGCAGATTTTCTGCAGATTTCCACAGCTTATAAATCATTAATTATGTTTATTTACTTACAGTTAACTATTTACTGTTAATATAATTGGATTTGCATTTTAAACATTAAATAAAAGTTAAAAAGTTATTATTTTTTATTTCATATTTTAAGGTTTTAGTTATGATACTCCTAAAATAATTCCACAGAAATCCGCAGATTTTTACCAAAATTCTCAGCAGAAATAGCAAAAAACGTCCGCAGATTCCGTCTGGCCCTACTTATAAGCTACCATACAGTAGTAACTATATAGTATATAGTAATTTTAAACAACTATTTTTTTCTCTTCTGTAGGTTATGGATAAAATATGGTATTTCTTATGGTTTAATAAAAATAAATAGATTTTTGGAAATCACCAGGCGGCCTTCCCCCCCACTTTGAGAACCACTGTATTAGAACAATATTAGAACAATAGTTGGTGCTGACACAACTTTTAACCAATAGGTGTCACTGGTTCAAATGTAGATCAGTGGCACTGGAAGAAATTTGAAGCAGATTTTGACCAGCTGGGGGCAACTAAGACAAGTTTTTTATCACTGCTTGGTGCTGTCTTATAATTTGACCAATATAGTGTCAGTAGCTATGTTTACATCCAAAAATGCTAATTAACTTTATGCGCAAAACTGGATTATTGCATAAAAGATGTGCAAATAAAGCAGCGTTTCCATCTAATGAGTCAAAGCAAACAAAATCGTCACTTCTTGATAAACTGGCACCAAATATCAACAGTAAAAATGGAATTTGCTGCAGTAGGAGAAGCTGCTTGAATCTTTTCTTTATTTAATAAATGTCTTGCGTCTTAGAAGGCAATCCTGACGATCAGTGAACGCGCGGTGGCGTTTGAAGGCGTGAGACGTGGAGCACAGACGCTTTTGGAGGTTATTAATAATATAATAACACTAATACTGAAATGGTTAAGGTGTTTTAGAGTGACCAAAACAACATTTCAGATGGTTTACAACATGCTCAGCCTGCTGGTTTGTCTATTCGCACATATTAAAGGAGCTATTTTTTAAATTAATTCTGTATGTAATTATTTATTTATTTCTTGTCTTTTCTTTTTTTTTGAGAGAGAGAGAGAGAGTTTGTGCCCCCTGCAGGTCAAAAATTCTATAAAGAGGAAGGTGACTAGTTGGAGGCTGGGCTGACTGGGAGTGCACATATTTGTTTTCCAGTCCAATTTATGATTGTATATTTATCTAAATAATGATTTATTATTGTTTTCTTTTTTGTTTCTGTTGAACAATTAAACCCGTTCCTCCTTTTTTGAACATACATTACCTCTTGGCTTTTTTGTTTATTTACAACCAAGCGTCAAAAAGATTCCCCAGTTATCACCACATAGGACAAGCAAAGGAAATTTAAAACGCAGGATTTATTGCTGAAATATTGTCAAAAAAGCTCACCATTGGATCTTAGGACTACTTGGATGTTTGCAAAAGGAAAGGAACAAAGAAAAAGAACCGACGCGTGTGCAAAAAACGCCGACGTTTCGGTAAGCCGCTTCTACATTTACAACAGTTTGAACTACGGGAGCAAAGGATAAAAAGGATCAAGTATTCGATGAATTCGTTAGATAAAAATTGTAATTGAATTCTGGACTGATTTTTGAATCAAAGATTGCAAATATTGAGTCGTAATATTTTTGGAGAAATATAAAGCACTTGTTGTTTTTATCATCACATGATCTCATGACTTTTTTAATGCACATACTGGAATTTGTTCAGTAAAAGTGTTTCCATCGTAGTTTATGTGCATCTTTTTTTATCAAATAAAAAGTTTATCATACTCAGTTATGCGCATGCTTTTTTATGCACATTTTCAAAATGTATGCGCATCTTGGCTTTTCCATCAACCGATATTTTATGCGCATATGCAAAATGCGCATACAAATAGGTGGATGAAAACGTAGCTACAGACTCATTGAATATTGACCATTAGGTAGCGACAACATTGCCAGAAAATTAAACCAATAAAATTTTGCTGACTTTTGACCAACTGGTGGTACAAAGTCAAATCTTGATCAGTACAACCTAATTTTGACCAATTGGTAATACTGAAACATTTTGACCAATAGGTGGGACTGACAGGTATTTTGACCAATAAGGTGTTGCTGATTCAAATTTTGGCAATCGTTGACTCAAATTTTGAACAATAGCAAATTTTTTAAATATAACAATAACCGATAGGTGACACTGGTTTAAATTGAGATCAGTATGTTGTGCTGGAAGGAATTTGAAGCAGATTTTAAAACTTAAATTTTGATCAATAGGTGGCACTAAGACACATTTTTATCTGTGATTGGTGCTGTCTCATATTTTGATCAATTAAGTGACACTAACTTATTGAATATTGACCAATAGGTGGCGTTGCCAATAAATTAGACCAATAAGATTACATTGAATTTTTGACCAACCGGTGGTACTAAAACAAATCCTGATCAGTACAGCATCATTTTGACCAATTGGTAACACTATCTATGTTTCAATCCACCTATTTGTATGCGCATTTTGCATATACACATAAAAATTGGTTGATGGAAATGCCATGATGCGCATAAATTTAGAAAATGTGCATAAAAAACATAACTGAGTAGGATAAACTTTTTATCCGATAAGAGAAGATGCGCATAAACTACGATGGAAATACTTTTATTCGCTTTGACTCGTTGGATGGAAACGCTGCTTTATTCGCAAGTCTTTTATGCGATAATCCAGTTTTGCGCACAAAGTTCATTCGCATTTTTGAATGGAAACATAGCTACTGACACACATTTTAACCAATAGGTGGTACTTAGACAGATTTTGACCACTAGTTGATGCTGACACTACTTTTAACCAATAGGTGGCTCTGGTTCAGATTTTGGCAAATCAGTGATACGTAGACAAATTTTGACCAATAGGTGGCACTGACAGGTATTTTGACCAATAAGGTGGTGCTGATTCAAATTTTGGCAACTGTTGACTCAAATTTTGAACGATAGTAAATTTTGAAAATATATCAATAACCGATAGGTGACACTGGTTCAAATCTAGATCAGTATGTGGCGCTGGAAGATATTTGAAGCAGATTTTGACCAGCTGGAGGCAACTAAGATCAAATTTTGACCAATAGGTAAGTGGTGCTAACTCAAAATTTGACCAGCCAGTGGCACTAAGACACATTTTTATCAGTGCTTGGTGCTGTTCCATATTTTGACCAGTGAAGTGACATATTGAATAAAGTGACTCATTGAACATTGACCAATAGGTGGCATTGCCAAAAAATTAGACCAATAGGATTTTGACCAACCAGTGGTACTAAGACAAATCTTGATCAGTACAACCTAATTTTGACCAATAGGTAATGATGACAAAAATTCCAACCAATAGGTGACAATTAGACAGATTTTGACCAATAGATGGTGCTGACACAACCAATTTAGATCTTAACCAATTTTTGGCACTGATTCACATGATAATCAGTATTTGCCACTGAAAGAAATTTTATCCAGTAGGGGTCAATAAAGCAAATTGTGCGGTGCTGACATATTTTTGGTGCATTTTGTTAAAGCAGCACAGGTATTATGTGAGCATATTTAACCCAATGCAATATATTAAATGTTGTGAGCAAATGAAAATACTGTAAATGGGTCAATGAAAACTGTTATACTTGCAGCAGTGTAATTTAATTCCACAAACATACAATTTTGTGACATTTCTTATGTAAACTCTGCATACTAAATACTATTATGCAAAATATTAAGCAACATTAAGCATTTCAATGCAGTGTTATGCTACAAGACTACAAGTAAATTCTTCACTTTCGCCAATTGGTGAAGTTTTTTCCTCGCCACTGGCTTGCATGGTTCGGGATCTGTAGAGCTGCGCATCGATGGAATTTCTCTTCAGTGTTTGGACTCTCAGTAGTGATTATTAAACCACACTGAAATAAGCTAAACTGAACTGAACTGAACCTCTGAAAATCAAACTGACACTGTTTCAATTTATTAAAATCTTGAATGTGAAGCTGCTTTGACACAATCTACATTGTATAAGCGCTATACAAATAAAGATGAATTAAATTGAATTGAATGTAAATGTAATGGAAGCAATATGAAGCGAGTGCAGTAATATTTCTGCGTTACAGTATTTTTGTTCTGAATGTTTTAGATAAAGTGCATGTTTTGTGATCGTGTGTTTCAGAAAGCACAGTTCACCTGGGATCCAGAGACCGTAGGAATGATTCATGGCTCGTTTTTTTGGGGATATATCGTCACTCAGATTCCTGGAGGATTTATCTGTCAGAAGTTTGCTGCCAACAGGTCAGTCAGTCAGAGTATTTAGCATAACAACTGAATGAAGATGTTTAAAAGAATAAAACACTCTTAATGCAGTGGATGTGTCTCTGTTTTTTCAGGGTTTTTGGCTTTGCGGTGGTGTCCACGTCTATCCTGAATATGATGATTCCCACTGCAGCACGAATGCACTTCGGCTGTGTGATCCTAGTTAGGATATTACAGGGGCTCGTTGAGGTAAACAAAATACAAGAAAAAGAAAGAAATGCATTTGATCAGAAGTAAGTTTGAACTCGATTTCAGTCAGGATCACTTTCATCAAATATCTATATATATAAAGGTTGAATAAATGACAATTGTAATAGATGCTCTATGTCCCTGGCAGACCATACACACATTTTACACCTGCTCAAAATTGAATTCTTTTTGGTCTTCTTTTTTTGACATACTGTCCAGTGCTCCTAATATTTCTGTGAAACCCTGCCCAATAATTGCAATTTTTGTTTTACCCCTTACTGGCAGCTTATATAGTAAGTGCCATATCGATATTATCGATTTTGCTTCATAATCCAGAAGTCGAATATTGCTAAACTGGAAATCCTTGTGTGCCCCTGCAATTCTGTCCAGGTTAAAGGAACTAATGTCTTTTTTACATTTGGAAAAAATTTAATACTCCATTGAGGACCGTCAGAGGTGCAGTGGGTGGCGTTGTCGCCTCACAGCAAGAAGGTTGCTGGTTCCAGCTGAGTCCCAGCTGTGTCAGTTGGCATTTCTGTGTGGAGTTTGCATGTTCTCCCCATGTTGGTGTGAGTTTCCTCCTGGTGCTCTGGTTTCCCCCACAGTCCAAACACATGCACTATAGGTGAATTGGGTAAGCTAAATTGTCCATAGTGTATGAGTGTATGTCCTTGTCCTCTTGATAGGGGGTTGAGTGTTGGGCTAACAACTAACCTCATGAAAAACTAGATGTTACGAAACACCAATATGGTGCGGCTAAATATCATCTTTGATTTAAATGTCCCTGAGGGTGAGTAAAGGACTCTGTCAGTTTATTTTATAAAATGTGGAACCCTTTGATTTCTTTTGTTGAGAGATTACTTTCTTTGTAGATGTAACCTACACCCCCCCCCACCACCATCATTTTTTCCCTTATAAGTATTTAGCATAATTTAAATTTTATTTATTTACTTATTTATTTTTATTAATTTATTTTTCTTTATTTATCTTGTGTGGGGTCGATTTGGGCTGAGGTATGGGTTTGGTTGTTTACATAACTGTATTTCATTATTACTCTATGTTCAAAACCAGCAGATTATACTATGCAGTTTGCATGTCATGTATTTGCTCTCATTCAAGTTTCAGCTTAATAAAGTATTATAAAAAGTCAAAGTCAAAAGTCATCTGAAAGTAACATTCTTCAGAATGTGACATTCTTTTGAAAGTAACGTCCTTGTAAATGTAACATTCCTCTGAAAGTAACATTCTTCAGACAATAAAATTCTTTCCAAAGCAACAATTTTACAAACACAACATTGTTTTGAAAGGGATTTTCTTATAAAGAACAGTCGTCTTTAAAGGGCACCTATGATGAAAATCCTCTTTTTTTAAGTTTGGACAGAACTGTGTGTAGGTATAGTGTGTCCACTGTCATGTTGGGATGATATGAAAACAATAAGTCTCTTTTTAAATTTCCTGACGTTAAAATAGGATGCAAATCCTTCCTATTTTGAGGCTCACCACAACGTGACGTAGGAGTGTGGTTTGATTGGCAGCTACGTATTAACATGTCTTCGTAGTAACGTGTATACTCATATTATAAGACAGGACATGCACAAAGCATCTGGGATTAAAAGATCTGTTCAGCTCACTGTGATCATTAATAATCATCTTGAAAAAGAGATAAAATAGGTGTCCTTTAAGTAACATTCTTCAGAAAGGTACATAGTTTTGAAAGTAACATCCTTATAAATGTAACATAATTTTGAAAATATAATTTATACATAGCATTTGTATAAATTTAACGCTACTTATGAAAGTAACATTCATGGAAAGTTAATGTTACTTGTGAATGTAGCATTTGTATAAATTTAACGTTACTACTGAAAGTAGCATTGTATAAATTTAATGTTACTTTTATAGTAGCATTCGTTTAAATTTAACGTTACTTCTGTGTTGAAAAAAATCTTCTTTCGGTTAAACAGAAATTGGGAAAAAAATATTCAGTAGAGCTAAAAATTCTGACTTCAACTGTATAGATTAACTGTAGATTTAGTCAAACAGAGCAGGAGATCTGTTTTTTCTGTGCGCACAGTAATGCTCTGAATATAATTTATGACATCATCTGCTGTTTCTCCTGCTCAGGGTGTTTCTTACCCAGCATGTCACGGGATCTGGGCGAAATGGGCTCCGCCTCTAGAGAGAAGCCGATTGGCCACAACAGCATTCTGTGGTGAGGTCATTCATTCTGGTTTACAGTTTAATATCTGTGGTCAATAGTCTGTAAGATTTAACCATTTTAATAATTGTTGTTTGTGTTTGACTATAATTGAATAATAACAAGTATTGTCATTCATTTATTCATTTATGTATTTATTTATGTATTTGTCTGGGTTTTTTGATTGTTTGTTGTTGTTGTTTATGTTACCTGAATAACCCTAAATAATTTTTAAAACAAATGTAATATGAATGTTATGTTGTGTTTTGTATTATTATAAAAATGATACAATAAGAATAACTTTATTAATCTAAAATAAGTAAATTATCTTCTTTTAACATTAATAATAATAATAAATGAAAAAATAATAAATATTATCATTATTATTAATAGTAGTAAAAATAATACTATTGATAATAACAATAATAGCAACAATAATAAAAACAATGGTGATTGTAATAAATACTATTTAAAATGTGTAAAATATTTAGTTTATTTTATACAAATTTTTAAAAAACAATTCTTCCTATTATTATCATATTATTATTAGTATCTTTTTATTATTATTATTATTATATTATTATTATTATTATTATTATCATATTATTATTATTATCATATTATTATTATTATTATTATTAAATTATCATATTATTATCAAAGTATTATTATTATCAAATTATTATTAATATTAATATTTTTTATTATTATTATTATTATTATCATTATATGGTAGTGGAAGTTGTATAGTAGATATTTGTTGTGGTTCATGCTTTAATTATTATTTTACTTTACAATTTTTATTAATAAGCCTTCATTTCCATTCAGCTTTGACTGTAATTGTCTGATGGTGTTTGTCAGGTTCGTATGCAGGCGCAGTTATAGCGATGCCGTTAGCTGGTGTTTTGGTTCAATACTCCGGCTGGTCTTCAGTCTTCTATGTTTACGGTGAGTGACACCAGCACACATTCACTGTAGTAATAATAATAATAATAATAATAATAATAATAATAATAATAATAATAATAATAATAACACAGGTGATCATGGTGTTGATCTCTCTGCGCTGTGTGTTCAGGTAGTTTTGGTGTGTGTTGGTACCTGTTCTGGATTCTAGTGTCGTATGAGAGTCCAGCAGCTCATCCCACCATCACACCAGAGGAGCGCAAATACATCGAGGATGCCATCGGGGAATCAGCTGGACTGGCCAACCCGCTCACGGTACACACACACACACACACACACAC
>CAIGQZ010032287.1:3527260-3549682 GCA_903798205.1 Danio tinwini
TAGAAAGTTGCCTTTTCTACTTTCTCTGCACCCCAGGCCACGCACCTGAGAGCCACAGAAGCCCCCAGCAGCGCTGGAGCGGCCGGAGGCTCCAACATCACCAGTTTATCTGAAACACACAGACGAATTCACAGGTCAGAGAACACACATCCAACTTGTACTGCAGCAATGCACAACACCAATGTCTTAAACAGATCAATATAAAATGTATTTTATTAACATTTTTATTAGCTTTAAAAACACTTACAGAGCACTTTAAAGTCATCTGCTTATTAACCTAATATCTAATCAGACAATTGTGTAGCTGTAACTTATTAAATTTTTGCATGTAGGTCAATAATGTATGAAAATAACTGTGTGACCCTGGACAACAAAATGCACAGGTAATGTTTGCACCATATTTTTGGCTATAGTCAAAGTCTCTTATGGGTAAAAATGTTATGCCAAAAATCATTAAAATAATGATTAGAATATTAGAATATTGACAGTAATTATATAAAAACAACATTTTTGATTAGTACTATGTTTTACTAAGAGCTTAATTTGGACAATTTAAAGGGGATTTTCTCAGTATTTCAGTTTTTTTGAACCTTCAGAATGCAGATTTTCAAACAGTTTTATCTCCATCAAATATCATCTATCCTAGCAGAAATATTATTTATTCTAATTTCAGTTGATGTATATCAATCTTAATTTAAAGAAAATGACACGTCTTTGTGGTCCAGGATAACATTTAGGACATCAGTGTATAATCAGCAGATAAGGCTTTTCATTTCATGTTAATGTTTTTTTTACAAAGTAATGGTAGCAATTGAGTTACATTATATAAATCACCACAGTTTGAGCTTAAAATCTTATGAAGCAAAACAAAAGTCACCTACCCTTACCTTATATCTGCTAATTAAGGCCCAATCCCAATTATATTTTTGTACCCCTACCGCTTGGCCCTTACCCCGAGGGTTAAGGGGAAGGGCTTCAAAATTTACCCTTAAGGATTGGGACAGCACTTTAACACCTGCACACGTCATCATATGTCATGGCGATCTCTTGCTTCTTATGAGATCAGACGATGGCGACTGCTGTAGTTATTCCAGTTGTGTTTTTTTTGGTATTTATCTTCAGGAAAACACTGAAGGCATATATTATGTTATAACGATCTAATGTGGCAATAAGATCGGAACTGTACTGTGTATTTACACAGTGGCCGTATTCATGTATGTAAACAGTCGAAAACAACATTAACATTATAGCAGACACTGTAAAAGGCTCATTCCCAACCACTAGACTTTTCAGACAGGGTATTCGAGTGTCATCGAGTGTCAGAATGTTGTGGGACTGCTGTACAGAAGTTATGATTATGGATTACAGATCGTGAAATTTAGCTGATTTTTTTGCGTTTTTTTAAATTTCTGGATCTCCTGGGTTTAGCAATACTGCCGTTGTGGCAGGTGTATTCTGGGAAACTTCTTACTCCTTCGTTTCAAATGTGCTCCTGAAAAATCTTCATTCGAAGGGGTGTATACCTCTTGCCCTTAGCCCTATGCCTTCAAGCTAAAGAGAATTGGGACACCACTACCCCTTGACGTTAACGCGCAAAACGAGGGGTAAGGGGAAGGGCTAAGGGGTAGAATTGGGATTGGGCCTAACAGTTTCAGTATTTTGTAATTCTCAAGTGTTTTCAGTTTTTTTACTATTGTGAATTGCATAAAGGGGTGTTGATCTCTGCTTTGCCGGCTTTTGATGTTGAAAATTTAACTCTACAGTTTAACAAAATGACTTTTATTGACATTTTAGTAGTCTGAAATAATATAATCTATAAGATATAATAATATAGAGAAATAAGTCTGTAAAATAGCAGAAACGCTCTGGCAGTTTATTCCAAGGTTTTTGCAGCGTAATATACAACACAAACCCAGACAATATATCACTTTAAACTATTAAAAATGTTAATAAAAGTCACTTATTCTAACCTTTCAAGGTTGGTAAGAAAGATCAAGATCTCACAAAGCAGTTCAAAAGCAGAAATAAAAGGGGAAAAAATAAAAACATGAATCACAAATTACAGAAAACTGCTAATTTACGGATCTTTTTTTTCTCAGTGTAGATTTGTGAAGAGCCCTCATTCATGACAGTGCCGCATAAAAACTCACATATAGTAACACTAACAAATGGGCACCATAAAAGTGGAAGACATGAAACATTAGATGCAACAAGACACAGAGGGAAGGAGCTGAAGCATTTACAGGGGTTGCACATTGAATGCGCTGCACCACACTACCATGCACCATGCATTTAGGAATTGTAAACAGATTTCTATCAAGGTACACACACCAGTGCTGCAAGTCAGTGGCTGTCCATAATGCCCAGCTATGACTCAGGACACTTTTCACATTTCTGCTGCACCAAAGAGCGCTATCTGCATAGTTGCGTGCGCTACTTCCAACTGTCATACAATGGTGCTTTGAGAAAGTGAGATATAGGGTGCTTTTACAGTAGCAATTTTGGTCCGCACCCGGGTTCGTTTAACGTCAGAGTACAGTACGTTTAGCTAGTGTGAACGTGTCTTCTAAATTCAGGTGCGCACCCACGAACTGTACCCGAGTCCGCCTGAAAGAGGTGGTCTGGGGTACAGTTCACGTGAACTCTGGTCTGGTTTACTTCTAGTGTGAATGCAATCGTATTAAGTAATGGAAGTAAACCGCCAAATGTACAACAAACTATCGTTTTCATAACGTTTATTCGTGTGTGTGTGTCTGTGTATTACATACTGTACCTTGGTGACAAGCGGGACAGAGCGAGGGCAATCACAATGATAATGTCTGCTTGTCTCCTCCAAAAAAAGCTTCTGCAGACATTGCGTGATGTTCTCAATGTTTATAATATTTTGCGGCAGATAGACGCAAGTCGCTTTCTGTATGTCCAAAACCAAAAGATTCAGTAAAAGCAGAAAGGCTGTGATGTGCAGATGTCTTTCCATTTTGGCGCTTTGCTTTCGTGGCCGTCACCTAGCAACAGCCGCACACAACACAGCAGCTCGATGACGCAAGAGTACCGGAGTTCAGAAGAAAAAAAGACATTGTGAACACAAACCAGCCAAGAAGGTGGCAAAAGGGACAATCGAACTTGGGTACGGTCCAGGCAATTGAACCAACTGTTAAAGCACCCTAAGTCGGTGTTTATGCAAAAAATTTCATTTTCAGTAGTGTAACATCACTTGTACCACATGGTTAAGAAGAGCATGTTAGACTCAAGGAAATGACTGTAGCTGGGAACGTGGTCAGAAAGAGACAACAGAAAGACAGCAGTCTATGTAGAGAAGTGAACTGCAAATGCAACAGACACAAATTTCCAAAAATTATTGTAATTCATTCGTCTGCGAATGTTTCACCTGATATCATGAAAAACTAAACCTCTTTTAGATATTTTTTTCTTCTTTGAATCACAATTTTTATATTCTGACAATATGTCAGAAAATATCCAACTTTAATGAAGTTACTAAGGTTTAGTGTAGTCTTTTGGGCCTTATCGACTTTTGGCGCATGGACAAAACAAAAACAATTCACACTATATCCACAGAAGAAAACGACACGACTGAGTAAACGATTGGCTAGGCTATTCTAATATCTATTCACAGGTTATTTTAAATAGAGAAGGAAAGAAGCTGAAAAGGTCACCTGTCATCTTCAGTGTCACAGCATTGCTTCGATGCGTTGCGTTTTTGTTCAGGCACCAGAAAGTGGCTCTTTCTGCATCTCTGAGTTCTGCAAAGATAACAGCCCTCTTCATATTCTTATTAACATCGATTCTATTCAATTTTAATTCACTCTCGCCACGAAAAGCAAAACACTTCCAGTTGTTGAGTTCTTCAGCATCGTCCACCTGCAGCACCAGGTTTCTTCCTTCTCCTTTGATTATCACAGCACCTCCTACAGACGGGGAGAGCTGAGCAAGAGCCTCCAGCACTGAGAGACACAGAGATCATGAGAAACAGCAGGAAGAACAGACCATTGTGGATTTACATTTAGGATGGTGTTCATACCGAGTACAGTGAGGGTGACCGGATCACTCTTCTCTCCGTTTTGCTCACATTCATATTGCCCATTGTTGTTTGGTGTCACTGTGGTAAGAAGCATTACATAATTCTGATGAGGTTGTTCTATTCCATTAATAACCCATTTTGTTGGGTTGCTTCCTCCATTACAGATGAGAGTAACATCGTCTCCAACATACACCTGCGGGAACCTCGGCTGGAGAGACACTAAGAGAGGAAAAACACACATGAGAGAGAAACATCTCTAACAGCAGGTTGGCTGAGTTTGATTGTGAAACATGAGAAATTGATTCATTTACAATTGCTGAAACCTACATTCCACTGCCCACTCCACTACTGCTGTCTTCTAAATATAATCTGTCTAATATAATAATCAGAGAAATATTCTTCCTGGAATTAGTTCTTGTTGATATTTGTTTGTTTACTTATTTATGAAATTACTTTATTTTAGATACTACTTATTCTTATATTACATTAATGCATAATTGCATACATTTATCAACCATTTGTTATTTTATTTATGCATTTCTAAAAAAATATGCATTGTTTTGGATGAACAGCATTTTAATGTGTTTATTAATGCATAAATATATGCGTAAATTATCAATCAATCAATCAATCAATCAATTTCTGTCTCTAAGAATAAATAACTTAAATATATTTAGCTGAAAGAACAGCTTCCTAGAAGGATGTTTGTATATTTATTTAGTTTATACACTTATTTCTGCCTTAAACAAACAAAAATAAATTATTTATTGATTTATTCATGCTTTTAAATTTCAGAATTTATGTCTTTTCTCAGACTTAATAAAATATGTTCACTAGAAGAAATGATTCCAGGAAAGTTTATTTGTTAAATATTGCATAAGTAAATGTCCAAATGATCAATTAATTCAATGTCACTGTTATGAAACTATTTAAAAAGTCATCATTTTCATCCTCTCTCATATTTAACTTGAAAATAAATAGCTGGACGAACAGCTTGCTAGAAGGGCTGTTTACTTCTATATTTATTTAGCTTATGCATTTATTATTGCATTAAATACACTCACATTATTGACTTCATTGATTTGTTTATTCATTTTAAAATGTCAAAATTTTTGCCTTATCTCAGACTTAAAGTATAGACCATTTCAATGTGGTGAGGTCGTTAGCACATGAACATTTCCTACTTATCAAACTATTTCATATAACTGTAACAAGAGGCGATTCAATCATAACTTAATGTTAAAACAGCTATTATAACATTTATTTATCAATATGTGACTCTTTTTGGATTTTCGGAAACTATAGAAATTAAAAATGTAAAACAGGAAATACGTTGGGACCATTATTTTTGTTTACATCCCTCAAAATATTCTATACGTTCACTAGAACAGCTTCCAGGAATGTTTGTCTTTTTGGTTTTTATGCATCTATGCAATCAATTAATTAACACATTTTCACATTTATTTAGGCTCTAAAAGTCATAATCTGATGCTTTATCTGGTTTGGAATTAAATAAGCAGAGTGTTTGCTACTGCTCCTGTACAAATGCATGTGCTGGTCATTATTTAAGTGCTGCGGGTTGCTGTTGAGTTCAGTTTGTTTAAATCGATGTGAAAGCTACCAGAATTGATCAGAGATTGTGTTGAAAAAAACTTGAGCTGCTGATTTTTAACTTTAAAAGCGACCTATTATGCAAAATTTTATAAGAGGTTTAAACACAGTTGTGTGGAAACAGTCTTTAAATATATCCAGTATATATATATATATATTACATACAGAGATTTATTTTACATCTTGAAAAAAGTGGCATAATAGGTCCTTTCTAGTGTTTCTCAGAAGAAATGATGGTGTCTGATGCTTGTTGATTGTTCTGTAGGAGTCTGCATGTCTGTTCATAACCTGCGACATCCACTCGGACCTTCACAAAACTCTACCACACGATCTTCTCTAGACCAGTAGAGGCTCCTTATGAATGAGGTACTTCATACACACTGACATTTTATACAGACTGTCTGCAGATCTTTGCTGGGTTTTGCCCATGATGTGCGTATAATAGTTTAGTTTTGACATTGAATGTTTCGAACTGATCATCTTCAGAAACTGAACTTCACCGCATGCCCTGTGTTGATGGTTTTGGTCATATGAGCATTCTGAAGAGGAAGTGTGTGAATAGAACTCTGTATAATTCACCATTCAATGTATGAAATAAAATGTGGGTTCATTTACCTACTG
This sequence comes from Danio tinwini, assembly GCA_903798205.1. Taxonomy (NCBI): domain Eukaryota; kingdom Metazoa; phylum Chordata; class Actinopteri; order Cypriniformes; family Danionidae; genus Danio; species Danio tinwini. The sequence continues at coordinate 3,533,532 of CAIGQZ010032287.1, forward strand.
GTTTCTGTCCACTGTGTTCCTTTATGAGCACCAAAAACACTGAAACAAAAAAGATAAATCAGGATGAAGAATTGGCATTATCATTATTGGCTTTATTTTAAAAGCTTCATTATCATTGAACTGAGACGGCCACCACACCCAGGCAGTTCTGGGAGAACAATCACATTAGGCTGTGCATGCATTTTCTTATTTATGTACTTATTTAATAAGGAATAACAATTTATTTAAAACTTGCTCAAATTAACTGTAAGAACATCTTAAAATCACATTAAATATATGCAGTAAATAAATTTAAAAAGTAAAAATGCTGATTATTTTTATTAATTCGTATTTCAAGTTTTTTTCTGATTTCTCGAATATTTCTGTTGATGCTGTGCATCATAAATGTAAAATAAATAAAAAACAAATAATGGGTACCAGTTGTTGAACCCAAATTGTTGGGTTAAAAAATGTGGTAACACTTTACAATAAGGTTGTATTAGTTAATGTTAGTTAGTATTAGCATATCTGCATTTACTAATATGAAAAAAAAACAACAAACAATAAATTTATTACAGTATTTGTTCATGTAAGTTAACATTAATTAATGAAAATACAGTTGTTCACTGTTAGTTCATGTTAACTCATAGTGCATTAACTGATGTTAACATACATGAATTTGGATGTTAATAACGCAGTAGTAAATGTATTGTAAAAGTACATTTAACTTATGAAACTTATTTAAATCTAAGTGAAAACATTAACCCAATGTTGAGTTTATCCTTGTTTAATCCAGCATTGGGTTACAACAACCCAACATTCTGTAGAGTGCACAACAGCTATTTCTAAGTAGTTTGTGTATATATTTCAAGTACCTTTGGTTGAATATATATCTGTACGTTAGTATAATGTATATCTGGGCAACAAAATGTTCACATTATTCAGAAATCTGAAACAAACTTCATATTTCTGTGATGATTACAATAAATGCAGTGATTTCTGGAAGATATTCAACACGCATCAATTTATTAACCACATAAATTTCTGTTGATGCAAATGGTTTGGTTAAACTCAAACTGTAAACAACTAAATTAAATGTAAAAACATTTCATCACACAGAATCAGACCACCAGATGATACTAAACTCTTGTGTTTTACCTGACAGTGTCAGCAGAGACCTCATGTCTGTCAGCGGATTTTGAGACGTGTTGTCCGTCTGTCAGAAAGAGAAAAAGGAAGTGAGTTTGTCAGTGTGTTTAGATTGATCTTGTTTATTCTGACAGGGTATGCTTTTCTCCCCTCCCACTAGTAGGAGTATCTGCCGCACCCATTCGGTTACACTGAGTCAGCAGGCTGCGTTTAACTGTAAGTTTAAGATTTAATATGTGCTGGATTCACGATCACGAGATAAAGTTTATGTATGGCGAGGTACCACGGAACCGATTTACCTGCTAGACTTTCCTTTTTTGGTTAGAAAAGCGAGATTCGCGACCTTCCTACTTTCTTTCTTTACCTTAAAGCTTCAACGGGGAACACTAACTGTGGAAGTGACCTTCTAAAAGAATCAACAGTTTTGTTTTTTTTGGTTAATCGACTCTTGAACTGAACATTCGATATTAAACATTTGATAGTGAAACGATTCATTTGAACAGCGCAATGATTCCTTTGAACAGGGTAACGATTCATTTGAACCATAGAGATGTGAACAGCGTAACGACTCATTTGAACAGTAACGATTCCTCTGAACAGCGTAACGATTCTGATAAGACTCAATTGAACAGATTTTAATAGAGAGTGTATACTGAATTCCAACCTCTATTTTGAATTTAATTGACTAATTTATTATTGATTTATTTCTTTATTTTCCTTTATTGATTACAATATATTTTATACAAAGGCTCACAGTATTGTATTTTTTGTTAAAGATATTGTTTTTTTTTCATTTTGTACAAATGTTTGAAACTTCCAGATTGTCTTGATTCCAACTTTGTCTAAACTCTACATATTGAGTATCTGAAATGAAAACGTACAAAATAATTTTCTTTTCATTAATATAGTTTATAATTGAACCTAGATATACATTGAACAGAAAAATACATAACATTGTCTTTATCATATGATTTAAGCTATATAATTTAAAAAGTCTCTGTTCTTCTGGGAAAAAATGCTAGTGTGGGGTATAAGTTCAAGCTTGATTGCATATACTGTAACCAGAAATGATTTTACTATGATATTTTGCACTAGGACCGTCACAGGGTAAATTTTACCCATTGCTGATTTTCAAATGTACATAACAAACCTTCAATAAAACATTCAAGCCGCCTGGACATTGACTTGTACCAAAATTGTCTTATTTACAATTTCCTGATGTTGGCTAATTGTTTGGATAAACCTGATCAAAAATGGGGCATTTATAGATATAAGTTCCATTGTGGGTCAAATACCAGCTATATAATGCCTGTATTTATGTGCTGCTTATGTTTTAACCTTCACCCACTGAAATTGTGGTTGTAATATGAGTAAAAAAAAGGTGATTTGTGGATGCCGAAGAGGTATTAGAAGATGATTGATGGAGAGTCATATAGTGGGGAAATAAGTGATGTGTCCTGGGTCACCTCTGCATCTGATGGCTCAATCTTTTTGATTTAGTGGCTAATTTGTAGGATATTGTTAGATCTCATTTTTACATTTTAGTATGATTTGCTCATCCTCCGATGTAGTTGAGTTTAGGGATGGGGTTTGGTATTTGGTATTCAGTTTAACAGAAAGATTTTTTCAGCACATTTCTAAACATAATAGTTTTAATAACTCATTTCTAATAACTGATTTCTTTAATTTTTGCCATGATGACAGCACATATTTTTCAAGATATAGTATTCAGCTTAAAGTGACATTTAAAGGCTTAATTAGGCTAAAGTTAGGGTAATTAGTAGGCCCACACAGAATCTGCACGCGCAGAATTCCTCAGATTTTTAGCCCATCATAAATTCTGTTTATTTACTTGAATAAATGTGTGTAAATCTGAATTTATTCAGTTTTTAAATTACACATATTTCACATATTAAGGTTTTAGTTATAAAACTCCCAAAATAATTCTGCAGAAATCCGCAGATTTTTATCAAAATTCTCTGCAGAAATTGCAAAAAACGTCCGCAGATTCCGGCTGGCCCTATAATTAGGCAAGTCATTGTATAACAGTGATTTGTTCATCATTTGCAAATTAATAATTTAAAAAAGAGCTACAGTTGCAATCAGAATTATTCAACCCCCTGATTTATTAGCCCCCCTGTTAATTTTTTTCCCCAATTTCTGTTTAACGGAGAAGATTTATTCAACACATTTCTAAACATAATAGTTTTAATAACTCATTTCTAATAACTGATTTATTTTATCTTTGACATGATGACAGTAAATAATATTTGACTAGATATTTTTCAAGACACTTCTATACAGCTTAAAGTGACATGTAAAGGCTTAACTAGGTTAATTAGGTTAACTAGGCAGGTTAGTGTAATTAGGCAAGTTATTGTATAACGATGGTTTGTTCTGTAGACTATGGAAAAAATAAATAGCTTAAAGGGGCTAATCATTTTGACATTAAAATGGGTTTTAAAAATTAAAAACTGCTTTAATTCTAGCCTAAATAAAACAAATAAGACTTTCTCCAGAAGAAAAAAATATTATCAGACATACTATTGTGAAAATTTCCTTGTTCTGTTAAACATCATTTGGGAAATATTTAAAAAAGAAAATAAATTCAAAGGGAGTTCAATAATTCTGATTGCAACTCTAATAATTTCTTATATCTCTTTATCACATTTTAGTATATTCTCAATATATTCGCTTTTGAAAGGGATAGTTCATACAAAAATGAAAGATTTGTCTTTTACTCCTCATCATATCATTCACTGTAAAAAATGCAGGGTTCCACACAATTCATTCAACACAAATCGATTAAGTAAACTTAGCAGTTTTAACAAATGCATGTGGATTGAACATAAAAAATTAAGTTGTCCCAATGAATTCTCAAGAATTGTGTTGTTTCAGCTTATTTTAATTAAGTAGTTTGAACAAGTAAAAAAATATATTTTTTGAGTGTTTCAAACGTTCTTTTGTTTCAGAGGTGCTTTAGTAAATGACATTTATTAGCTCCAATAAATAAATATATTTTTATATACAATGGAAGTCAGAATTATTAGCCCCCCTTTGATTTTTTTTTCTTTTTTAAATATTTCCCAAAAGATGTTTAACAGAGCAAGGAAATTTTCACAGTATGTCTGATAATATTTTTTCTTCTGGGGAAAGTATTTTTGTTTTATTTCGACTAGAATAAAAGTAGTAAAAAAAAAAAAACATTTCAAGGTCAGAATTATTAGCCCCTTTAAACTTTATATTTTTTCGACAGTCTACAGAACAAACCATCGTTTACTGTACAATAACTTGCCTAATTACCCTAACCTGCCTAGTTAACCTTATTAACCTAGTTACGCCTTTATGTCACTGTAAGCTGTATAGAAGTGTATTAAAAATATCTAGTCAAATATTATTTACTGTCATCATGGCAAAGACAAAATAAATCAGTTATTAGAAATGAGTTATTAAACTATTCTGTTTAGAAATGTGTTGAAAAAAATCTGCTCTCTGTTAAAACAGAAATTGGGGAAAAACATAGCCAGGGGGGCTAATAATTCTGACCTCAACTGTATATATAGAATTTTTTTAAGTTTTGTAATTTTTATTTGTTATTGTCCTAATGTCTCAGCTCTTAATTGTATAGCTGCCATCCTGATTCAATAAACCAACAAATTAGGATGTCCAGAATAATATTGCTGCTGTGTAAATTTCCCCATAATTTTACTATTCTGTATTACACAAAACACTATACAGAACAGGATAATTGTGTAATCACTGACTAAAATAAAATAACTAACCAGTGTGGATATCCAGAGCCAAATCAGTACTGCAGTGACATCTTGTGGTGAACAGAGATTTTGATCATACCTGAGTTTTCCTTTAATGGAGAAAGACTGAATGAACTACAGTTGCTTTGTAATAAACGTTTATTATTGCGTTTTGCATTCAACTACACAACTGTGAACAACAAGCACAAAATGCATTGCTTCACATAGTACGGATAAAATGCTTCATAAAAACAAAATACTTACAAAAATATACATGACACTGAATAAAGATACACTCATGATTAAAAATAGTGCAAATAATGATGCAAATGCTGAGAAATGTTACGTTTCTAATATTAAACAAACCAGTATAATTAGTTAAAACCTTGGTTAATGAATATATTTAGCCAGTTTATGTGCTGTTTAGTGCCATACAAGCATAACCTTTACAATCAATAACATGCAAATATTCACAAATAACTGATTCTGTGTAATTGTGTGTGAATATCCCTGCTGAAAAATCCAGCCTAAGCTGGTTGGCTGGTTTTAGCTGGTTGACCAGCCTGGTTTTAGAGGGGTTTTGGTCATTTCCAGGCTGGTTTCCAGCCATTTCCAGCCTGGTATTAGCTTGTCAGGCTGGAAGTTGACCAGCTTGACCAGCCAAAACCAGCTATGTCAAGCTTAAACCAGGCTGGAAATGGCCAAAACCCCTCTAAAACCAGGCTGGTCAACCAGCTAAAACCAGCCAACCAGCTTAGGCAGGTTTAAGCTGTTTTTTTCAGCAGGGATGCAACTGCTCAAAAGGCTGAAGCTGTGTGAAAAATTTGTCTGGTGCTTGTTTATGCTTGATGCTATGTACATTTAGATTTCAGTGTAATTCTGTCTCCTTATCTGGATCTGAATACATGAAACTGAAAGAAAATGTGTCTGAATTGTGACCGTTTGTGTGGATATGCAAATACAATGCTGTGTAGTAGGCTAGTTTGCTGTGTATTTATATTTATTTGAAATATATATATTTTTATAATATTTCTTTGTTTATATTCATTTTATGCACTTAATTTATTTGTATTACCAGTTAAGTGTGTTATTTTTTTTTCTTGACTAACTTGTAGATTGAGTTAAGTTAGAAAAAAATAAAATAACACATTTACTTGAGGAAAGCAAAATATTCAATGAATATATAATGCTTTTTATGTTTTCTTTTAGGAATGGGAGTGGATTAAGTGGAATCGCATCTGAATGTGAGTTTTTGATTGTCTTGTACACTTTCTTTTGAGCTTTCGTGACGCTTCTCGCTAACATTTAACGTGATAACATTTACTTCAAGCGGGAACTTTTTAACGGACGTTTGGCAGATGATGACCTGAAGCTGAGGTTGTACCATCAGTAGCAGGTAAGAATAGCCTATATTTGTTTAAACTTTAATATATATAATAATTTTCTGTCACATACTAGCCTAATTATTTTGCGTGGGGACACATGCATTATCCATTATCATAACCATTATCAGTGTCATCTTTACTTTATGTTTGGGTTCTTCTCCGGAGAGTCCCGGTTGTTGGTGTTTTGTCCCTTAACGGATATTTTCTGTAAAATATGAGATTTTTTACATCACGTTAAAATTACACGCATGCTTAACCGTTGCTACTGAAGTAGTTAGTGATTTTCACCAGCTAATTGTGCTGCGAGTTGACTAGCTGATACTTTGTACAGCGAACATTATGAAGAATTTATTCTGTACGAGAATACACAGCTATTATCAATAATTCAATATAAATTATGGATATTATAAAGACAGCAATAAGGTTTCTGTATACCACTAAATAACTAAATTTATACAATAATGTACAGATAACTATTATCAATAATTCACAAAGTATCAGTAATATGAAGAAAACAAGGTAATTTATAATAATAATAATTTTTAACTAATTTAATTATTTGGTTATCACTGTGCAGCAATATATTGACTATTGTAATGTAAATGATTATAAGAGAAATTGCAACAATTGTAAAATAAAAAAGATAGCTCAGCGGAGGTCTTTAAAAATATGTATTGTCATGTAAATGTACAGATATTGTGTTATAGAATTAACAATTTTAAAGCGTAATTTGGATTTTTTTTTAGACTGAAAAAAAGCTAAAATCTCAAAATTGGAAGGTGCTTAAAAATTTGTCTGCAGATTCTCACTTTAAAAAAGTAAAAAAAGAAATCTGCTAATTAAATACATTTGCACAGTTGCATATGCAAAAATATATGCTCAACAATATGCTCAATATACTTACATCACAGTTTTGACCCTGTTTGCTATTTTTGACTGTTTTTTTGCTATTTTCTAAATGTAATTTAATAATTATAATATTAGTAGGCTATACGAAACCCACAACAATTAAAAAAGGCATGTAAATTAGTTTAATTGTCAGAAGTGACAATTAAACCTCACTTTGACTTTTGAAGTTTACAGATTTTATAAACACAATAGGAGAGATTGTTTTTGGAAACATCTTTTTTTGTTTAATATAGTCCTAAACATCTGGGACTACATGAGGACAAGCAAACGAGAATGAGAGAATAAAAAAAAAATTATACTGTAGAAGTGATCAAATATTAACCTGCACTAGCTGTACAGCTATAGGCAAGAATTTATAAAGATCATCTATATAATCTTTTGCCTGTTGGTAAACATTAAATGGATAGTTCACCCAAAAATGTTAATTTACTCACCTTCAACTGGTTCTAAACCTTTGAGTTTCTTAATTCTGTTGAACACAGAAGATTGCATTTCGTTTCCTTGTACTTGTACATGTGTGATGACAATAAAGTTGAATCTAATCTAATCTAATCTAATTTTGAAGAAAGCTGAAAACCTGTCACCATTGACTTCCATAGTAGGAGAAACATATACAGGTTTCCAGCTTTCTTCAAAATATATTTATTTGTGTATAACAGAAGAAACTCAAACAGATTTGAAACAAGTAAAAGGTGAGTAAATGATGACAGAATTGTCATTTTTTTGGTGAACTAGCACTTTAATGTGGAAGTTTTTCTACCTGGTTCCCTCAGTCTGTCTCTTTGCTAGGCTCCTTTTTCTGTTTCTCAGCCTTCAGTTCTTCATATGGATTTTCCTCCTCTGTCAAGGCCTCTCCAGCTTTCTTAGAGAGCTGCTCACATCCTTTCCCTGCTTCTCCTTCGGTTTTTTTGGAGGCATCTGAACTCAGTGTATGGTAAACCTCAGCTTTGACGCTCTCAAGACCCTGATACCCTCCTTCACCCTGACTTTGACCTTCTCCAGAACTCAGTGTCTGGTAGACCTCGGCTTTGACGCTCTCCAGACCCTGATACCCACCTTCACCCTGACTTTGACCTTCTCCAGATCCCAGTGTGTGGTACACTGTCTCTTCCTTTGTCTTTTTCAGGGCCTCGTATTCCCCCTTAGCCTTGTCTTTGCCCGTGCTCCCACCCAGAGTGTGATACACCGCAGTATCTTTGAGCTGTATTTGCTCATAGTCTCCACCTGTTGTCTTGTCTTTATCTTTGGCCGCCTGAATGATGTTTTCGCCCTGCCTTCTGCGCTTCATTGCAACCAGCGCCACGATCAACAACCCAATGACCAATAGAAGTAGCCCAAGGATGATGGGCAACACATTTCCTGACCCAGGTTGTGCTGTGAAAATGAGAGAGAGAATGAATTTTCGTGGTAAAAGTTAAAAGTTAGGAAGTTGTGTGGTTGTACAGGCCTGAACTGAGAACTGAAAGTGACTTTTGTGCGGTGCTTGTACAATCAACATGTATTTGCACAGTAGACAGAAGTGTATTTATATTAGTGGAAGGCATTTGGGTGTCAGACATGTTGAGAAGCTTTTGAACACCACAGAAAATAAAGTAACAAACATTGTGTTAAAGAGATAGTTCACCCAAAAATGAAAATTTCCTCAGTTTACTCATCCTCAAGTGTCTCATGAAGGCTTTAGAACAAGTGAAGGTAAAGTAAATAATGAGTTTTACTTTTGAGTGAACTATCCCTTTAACGGCAGGGATATATATTCGTTAAACTAATATTTTTGAATGAGATCATTTGTAATAAACACTAATTTAATTTTGGTTAGTTAACAGGGCAGTACTATTAAATTTCTAGACTTTAAATAATAGAAGTGCTAAAAACATTAAAAAGTCAAAATGTTTAATTTATAAAAACTTATAAAATTACATGTCTTATAGATCATGTATATATTTATTATTACCTTCGTGGCTGTAAAGTTGGCTGAAACGGGAGAAACCTTTTCCACAGTTCATCCGGCAGCAGTATAGTCCTGCTTCACTAGCCTTTATAGTTTCCCTGTTTTCAGACAGTCTGCTGCGGTTGTACAAGGCATTAAATGGTGTGTAATACCAGTGGTAGGACTTGCAGACATTGGAACATTTAGGACAGGAACACTTTAGGGTGTCCTCAGATGCTGAAATATTTGCAGCAGGAGGTCCATCTGTACCAGACACAAAAACAACACCCAAACACTGTCAGACTTACTAAGCAAACTGAATGAGCTTTTCAGAAATGGATTATTTATATTGCAGTTACAATCAGATGTTTTTGTGAAAGTTTATAGTTTCTGTTGAGCAATTTCTTTATAAATAGGCTATGTACACTGAAGATTCAAATGAGTGAACAACCTACAACTTCCTGCATTTTGAGTTCACTACTTAGTCCTATTTGACGTCCTATTTAACAGGAGTAAAAGAGTAGTTTATGCATATTTTATGAGTTACATCAATTCTGAAGCTCAGCATTCTCCCAGTTATTGGTGTTAATCAGGCAACTGGTGGAAAATTCCACCATTATCTGAAAAGTTATTTAACTCTCAGCTGAACTTTTCCTGTTTTCTCTGACTTTGCAAGCTGTGAGCTGTTTGAGGGAAAGTGAGCAGTGTGAGAGACTAGCAGGTACACTTCAGGTAAACTTCAGGTGCTTCAGTCATTGCTGTTCTCTAATTTTGCTCTTTGTGTTTTTCTCCAAATTTCTCAATTTGTCAATTGATTGTTTTGTTAAACAAAGTTCAGCAAGTTGGATATAGCTATTATTAAAATTCCTTAAAATTTTGTTATGATAATGTGAAAACTATATTTAATATTTATATTTATTTTAATATTTAATAAATTATATATTGATTTTGATCTCCACTGTATAAATGTAAAAAATGTGTAAAATGCTACATTAAGTGTACAGTATAGTGTTAGATGTTGTGTTTTGTTGTTTTGTATTTTTTACCTATAACTTTGATCTCCTGGGCGTCAGAATCTTCCTCCTTTTCTGCAGCGGCTGCATCAATGTGACTGTACCTGTAGGTGGCGTGGCAGTGGTACGTGCCAGAAGCTTCTGGCGTGGCAGTGATTGTGTATGTATCTTTATTGATGTCTGGGATTTGTTTTTGATTCTTATAGAAAGTTGCCTTTTCTACTTTCTCTGCACCCCAGGCCACACACCTGAGAGCCACAGAAGCCCCCAGCAGCGCTGGAGCGGCCGGAGGCTCCAACATCACCAGTTTATCTGAGACACACAGACGAATACACAGGTCAGACTACACATCTATCATATACTGCACTAATGCACAACACCAATGTCTCAGGTCTGATCAATTTAAGGTGTATTTTAATTGCACATTGATTAGCTTTAAAAACACTTACAGAGTACTTTAAGGTCACTTGCTCATTAACCTAATATCTAATCAGACTATCGTGTGGCTGTAACTTATTGCATTTGTGCATGTAGATAAATAATGACATTCAGTGTAGGATCCTGGATCACAAAATGCACAGGTTATGTTGCACCAGTATATTTTTGTCTATAATAAAAATTTCATATGGGTGGGGTGGCACGGTGACTTAAAAACCTAAAATTGGCTGAACCTAAAATTTAAAACCTAATTGGCTGTAGTGGATGAGTGTGGATGAGTGGGTATGAGTGTTTCCCAGTGCTAGGTTGCAGCTGGTGGGGCATCTGCCGCGTAAAACATATGCTGGAATAGTTGTCGATTTATTCTGCTATGGTGACCTCTGAAATAGAGACTAAAGGCCCGTGCACACGAGACATTTTTTTGCTCTTGTTTTCCGTCGACGTTAAACGCCTCGTGACTAAACAAAGGGCGTCAATGTGATCGTGCACACCAACGCGCAAAACGGCAGGCGCAAAAGCGTCATTTAAAAAAAAAAGGCCTCATGCTCGTTTTTTGTTTTGACGCACCGCGTGATGAACGTGGAGCTGCTTATTGCACTGGTGAACAATAATCATTTCTTCATCTCTAGAGCTGGAGCTGCTACTTGAACCATCCATAACAACAAGCGTGTCAACTTTGTCCTCTTTCTCTGTGTTACAAGCAGGTGTCAGGAGCTTAAAGTTGTGTAGCGCCATCTAACGTCAAGGAGTGATTTTGCATACTCTTCTGCTCGATGCCTTTTCCGGGTTCAAACCCAAGAGATTTTCTTGGGTTTGAACCCGGAAAAACGTCTTGGAAAACGCTGACGATAAACACAAACGAAAAGCGTCCCGGTGTGTACGAGCCTTAAGCCAAAGGAAAATAAATTAATGCATTTCATATGGGTCAAAATGATTGTTATTTTTATCTCATCATTAGAATATTAAGTGAAGATCATGTACCATCAAAAGTTTTTGTACATTTTTTCCACTGTAATTATATCAAATCTACGTTTTTGATTAGTAATATGCATTGCTAAGAGTTTAATTTGGACAGATTTGAAGGTGATTTACTCAGTATTTAGATTTTTTTCAACCCTCAGATTTCAGCTTTTCAAACCATTGACCAAATATCTCAAATTATCTTGACCAAAGATTGTCCTATCATTACAATCAATACATCAATACATCTTATTTCAATTAATGAATGAATTGTTCATGTTGTTGTTTTTTTGACTCTTAAAGTCATAGCAGCCATTGAGTTGCAATATTCAAATCACCACAGTTTGAGCTTAACATTTTATGTGAGCGGTTCATTTTATAGACGCCTTGTCAAGTTGAAAGATCTTCAACTTTCACATGCAGCACAGCTCATCACTGTCAGTTCCAAAAGCAGTGGACCAATCAGAAGAGCTTGGAGGTGGGGCGAACGTTGCAAGCTTCTGTTTCTAGTAGAAAGTTGGCATTATTTACCATTATATGGCAAGATGGCTTGGTCTTGGTAGTGCATATCATATTGTTTTCCTATTTGTAAATGGTCGTTATCACATCACATTTATATTATTGCATCACGTGGACATCGTGCTGCACTTTGCTTTTTTTAAAACCTATTCCTGAGCTCAACTTCTTGCGTTTTTAGAAGCAAAGATACGTTTGGTGTAAATGAGCCCTTAGGGTAAATAAATTAACAACAGATTACATTTTTTTGGTGAGCAGTACCTTTAAATCTCTGTGAGAATGTGAGATATTAAGTAGCCAGTGTTTGTCCAACAAGTTTCAATTTCAGTAAAGTGTAACATCACTTGTACAACATAGTTAAGAAGAGCATGTTTAACTTGTAAGGAAATCACTGTAGCTAAAAACATGTGGTCAGAAAGAGTTTTCTACAAACGACAGCAGTAGACAAGTGCAAATTATTTCATCAGAAACACAAATTTCCAAATATCATTGCATTGTCTTTTTCTGTGAATATGTTTTACCTGGTATTATCAGAAGTATGATATTATAAACTTATTTTAGACATTTATTCATCACAATTGAAGATTCTAACAATACGTCAGAAAATATCCAATTTTAATAAATTAAAAAAAGTTTAGTGTAGTCTTTTGGGCTTTATCAACTTTTTAGTCTTCTCACTACATCCACAGAATAATGTGTTACAAGGGTAAAATGATACGATGAATGACACTATTCTAATATTCACAGGTTATTTTAAACAGAATAGGACAGAAGCTGAAAAGGTCACCTGTCATCTTCAGTGTCACAGCATTGCTTCTATGCGTTGCATTTTTATTCAGGCACCAGAAAGTGGCTCTTTCTGCATCTCTGAGTTCTGCAAAGATAACAGCCCTATTCATATTCTTATTAACATCAATTCCATTAAATTTGAATCCACTCTCGCCACGAAAAGCAAAACACTTCCAGTTGTTGAGTTCTTCAGCATCGTCCACCTGCAGCACCAGGTTTCTTCCTTCTCCTTTGATTATCACAGCACCTCCTACAGACGGGGAGAGCTGAGCAAGAGCCTCCAGCACTGAGAGACATAGAGATCATGAGAAGCAGCAGGAGGAACAGACCATTGTGGATTTACATTTAGGATGGTGTTCATACCGAGTACAGTGAGGGTGACCGGATCACTCTTCTTTCCGTTCTGCTCACATTCATATTGCCCATTGTTGTTTGGTGTCACTGTGATAAGAAGCATTAAATATTTGTCGTGGGATTGTTTTGATCCGTTAATAAACCATTTTGTTGGGTTGATTCCTCTATTACAGATGAGAGTGACGTCGTCTCCAACATACACCTGCGGGAATCTCGGCAGGAGAGACACTGAGAGAAGAAAAATACACATGTGAGAGAAACGTATCTTAACAGCAGGTTGTCTATTGGAGTTCTATTGTGAAACATGAGAGATTGATTCATTTACAATAATTGAAAACTACATTCCACTGCGGTCCGTGTAACGCTCTACCACTGCTGTCTTCTAAATATTAACTGTGTGATATAATAATTAAAGACTTTCAAAGAGTTATATAACATTATTTGTGGTGTATTTTGAGCTAAAACCTCATAAACACTCCAGGGCAGTGGTACTAAATTCCGGTCCTCGGGCTCCCCTGCTCTGCACATTTTGTATGTCTTTCTTATTTGACACACAAGGATCAGTTCATGGATCTCTCTGTTAATGAGCTGATCTGAATCTGGTGTGTTAAATGAGGAAGACATACAAAATGTGCAGAGTGGGAGCCCGAGGACCGCAATTACACATCTTGTAAAAAGAAGCATAATAGGTCCTTTTTAATGTTTCTTAGAAGAATTAATGGTGTTTGATGCTTGTTGATTGTTCTATAGGAGTCCGCATGTCTGTTCACAACCTCTGGCATCCGTTCGCACCTTTACAAAAAATCACACGATCTTCTCTCGATCAGGAGGAGGCTCCTTATGAATGAGGTACTTCATACACACTGACAATTTATACAGATGGTCTGCAGATCTGTGCTGGGTTTTGCCCATGATGTGCGTATAATAATTTTGTTTTGACATTGAATGTTTTGAACTGATCATCTTCAGAACTTCACCGCATGCCCTGTGTTGATGGTTTTGGTCATCTGAAGATGAAGCGTGTGAATAGAACTCTGTACAATTCACCATTCAATGTATGAAATGAAACGTGGGTTTATTTACCTACTGGTTTCTGTCCACTGTCTTCCTTTATGAGCACCAAAAACACTGAAAGAAAAAAGATAAATCAGGATGAAGAATTGGCATCTTTATTTTTAAAAGCTTCATTATCATTGAACTGAGACGGCCACCACACCCAGCCAGTTCTGGAAGAACAATCACATTAGGCTGTGCATGCATTTACTTATATAATAATGCGTAATGATTTATTTAAAATTTACTCAACTGTAAAATCTGTTTAATCATAAGCACAATTTTAATTATTTTTTTAAATTATAAATAAATTCAAAAAGTAAAAATAGTAAGTTTCTTTTTATTTATTGGTATTTCATGTTTTTTTCTGACTTCACAAATATTTTGATTTCTTAATCTCCTGATACTGTGCCTCATAAATAAATAAAAAACAAATAATGGATACCAATACACTATAAAAAATGCTGGGTTGTTGTAATCCATATTGCCGGGTTAAAAATATGTGGTAACATTTTACAGTAAGGTTGTATTAGTTAATGTTAGTTAATGCATTTACTAATGAGCAAACAATGAAAAATGCATTTATTACAGTATTTGTTCATGTAAGTTAACATTAATTCATGAAAATACAGTTGTTCACTGTTAGTTCATGGTTACTCAGTGCATTAACCAATATTGACATGCATGAATTTGGATTAGTAAATGTAGAACTGCGATTAATAAATGCTGTACAAATATTGTTCATAATTAATTAATGTTAGTAAATACATGAACTAACAAAACCTTATTGTAAAGTGCGATCAAAAAGGTTTGTTTAAATCTAACTGAAAAAAATCCACTTATCCAACGGACTTATCCAACCTAAAAAATTTTTTGAGTGCACAACAGCTATTTCAAAGTAATTTTTGCATATATTTCATAGTACCTTTGTAAAAATATTTATATGTCTTAAATTATAATATTTATAAATCTGTGAATTAAATGTTCACACTATTCAGAAATCTGAAACAAACTTCATGTTTCTGTGATGATTACAATAAAATGCAGTAATTTCTGGAAGATATTCAACACGCACCAATTTATGAACCACAAACTTTTGTTGATGCAAATGGTTTGGTTAAACTCAAACTGTAAACAACTAAATTAAATGTAAAAACATTTCATCACACAGAATCAGACCACTAGATAATACTAAACTCTTGTGTTTTACCTGACAGTGTCAGCAGAGACCTCATGTCCGTCGGCAGATTTGACTCGCGTTGTCCGTCTGTCAGAAAGAGAAATTGACTCTGATGGAAAGAACGATGAGTCAGATGTTGAAGTTTGGGGAAGTAGAAATAGAGGGTTTATCGTTGTTACTGCATTCAGATGACATGTTTGAGTGTGTTTCTCACTGTGTATGTTTAGATTGATCTTGTTTATTTTGACAGGGTTGTTTTTTTTTCGCTCATGGCACTTTGAGCAGCATCTGCCGCACCTCTTTGCTCACACTGAGTCAGCAGGTTGCGTTTAACAGCTCATTTCAGCTGTATATTTGTGTTCCTGTATTCGTCTTTAGTTGTTAAGTTTTTTTGTATACACAATGTGTGAATTCGTAGTTATGCAGATGGTTAGTGATCAAGAACAACTGTGAGTGTGAAAAAAGCATGACAGATTTAATGTATTTGTTATATATTTAAAAAATAAATACAGTGTATATAATAACAAATAATTTTTCTATGAAGTTTATTAACACTAGAACCGTCACGGGGTAAATTTCACCCATTGCTGATTTTCAAATGTACATAACAGACCTTTAATAAAATATTTAAGCCTCTCAGACATTGACTTTTACTAAAATGGTCTCATTTACAATTCAGTGGTGTTAAAATTGTTGAAACTATATATATATATATATATATATATATATATATATATATATATATAT
>CAIGQZ010032287.1:3582067-3596995 GCA_903798205.1 Danio tinwini
TTCTCCTTTATCCATATTTCTTTGCACATTAAACACACGCAGGGCCGGAGCAAGCTGAACTGGCGCTGTAGGCAAACAGTGATCACGCCGCCCTCAACCCGAAAGTGAAATAGAAACTTACCATTTTGCGGATAAAAGTGAGGACCGGGAGGGAGGGGGTGGGTGTCGCAGATGAAAGTGAGGAGGTCGCCTCTATGGGCGCGCTGGCCCTAAACACACATCGACCACAACAGAAAAAAAAAAAACTGCAACTGCGATAAATGCGTACATTTTTTTTACGCGTTAAATATTTCAAATTAATCACGTGCGTTAACGCGCTAATATTGACAGCCCTAATATATATATATATTTAGAGTTCAGAGTGGTTGTTAATGCGTTGCAAGGCAAGTTTTGTTTATATAGCACATTTCATACACAATGGTAATTCAAAGTGCTTTACATAAACAGGAATAAAAGACACCAGTTTAAGAAAAACAAAACAACAAAGAATGAAAATGAAACATATGTGTCAAATGTGTTAAACATGTTTTAAAGGAATAAACAAAAAGAAAGACATAATAGTGTGATCTGTGGGATGTAGCACAGCACGCATTCAGTAAAGGCACAGCTTTGTGTTTTCAGTCTTGATGTGAATGTGCCTAATGTTGGAGCACATCTGATCATTTCTGGAAGCTGATTCCAGCAGCAGGGGGCGCTGTTATTAGCTGAAGGCTGATTCACCCTGCTTTGACTGAACTCTTGGAATTTCTAATTTATATGATCCTAGAGATCTGACTGATCTGTTAGGTTTGTATTCAGTGAGCATATCTGTAATGTATTGAGGTCCTAGATCATTTGGTGATTTATAGACAAGTAATAATACTTAATCTATTCTGAATGTAACTGGGAGCCAGTGTAAAGACCTGAGGATAGGTGTGATGCGCTCAGACTTTCTGGTTCTAGTCAGAATCCTGGCCGCAGCGTTCTGGATGAGCTGCAGCTGTCTGAGGCTGCATTTACACTGCATGGTTCAAGTGACTCAACTTCGATTTTTTTTTTTCTCCCATGTGGCACAGATCGGATATGGCCCATGTATGTGTAATCAGGAAAAAATCATGGATTCTGATTTACTCAAATCAGATTCAGGTCTTATTCATATGTGGAAATTTATCTGATATGAATCGGATCTGTGCCCTCGTGTCTGCTGTGTAAGCAGGTAGATCGGATTTTCACCTGTCAATGTGAGTCGCGCATCATAAAAAACTGTAGCGAATGATGTCAACTCTGACGCTTTCATTTCAGAACAAACTTCAACTGAGTCGCAAACCTTAAATCTCATACACGAGGACTAAAATAGCTTAAAATTGTTGTCATAAAGCACAAGTATTTAAGTATGTTAAAGAGAGAGAGAGAGAGAAAGAGAGAGCTCAGTATTTGCCATGCCAATATAAACTAATATTAAACTATTGCATACATCACGTGCATAAATCAGGCCATGGATATTACGTTAAAATGCCTACTGGTTTAAAAAGGCCTAGATTAAAAGAAGTTGGCCGAATGAGAACTTTTCTGTCATAAACAATAGTAAAACAACTTATCAAAAAGAATAAAAAAATGAAACCCTCAAACAGATTAAATACAGGAATGGAGAAAAGGGAGATTATTTATTATCAGGTGTTAGTCAGCGCCCGCTCTTTTTTTTTTTTTTTTTTTTTTTCTGGTCATTGCGTCTTTGCCGCGTGTCCTGTAAATGCAGACAATCCGATACGAGTCACTTTTCAAAGATGATGTAAGCTGGTCATCAAACAAATCGGATACAGTCTCAAAATCAGAATTGACCATCAAGATCTGCAGTGTATATGCAGCCTGACTGTCTTTTTGGGAAGGCCAGTGAGGAGTCCATTACAGTAATCCACCTTGCTGGTGATAAAAGCATGAACAAGTTTCCCTAAGAACTCAATGGAAACAAAGCATCCAATTCTTGCAATGTTTTTGAGATGATAGTATGCTGATTTACTTACTGCTTTGACATGACTACAAACTACAAAACCAAGATTCTTGAGCTTATGTTTTGTTGCTAGTGTGTTGTACAGTAAGTGCATAGTGTGATCCTAGTGATTTTGAGTTTGTTGTTTGGGTGTTATAAGCAATTGTTAATGTGTTGTGAGTGCTATGTGTGTTGCTAGGGTGTTCTGAGCCATTAGTATATTGCTTAGGTGTTTTGAGTGGTTGTTATTACTTTGCTGGGCGTCACGGTGGCACAGTGGGCAGCACGATTGCCTCACAGTAAAAAGTACGCTGTTTCGAGCTTTGGCTGGGTCTGTTGGCATTTCTGTGTGGAGTTTGCGTGCTCTCCTCGTGTGAGCATGGGTTTCCTTCGGGTGCTCTGGTTTCCCCCACAGTCCATTCACATGCGCTATAGATGAATTGGGTAAGCTAAATTGTCCGTAGTGCATGTGTGTGAATGAGTGTGAATGAATGTTTCTCAGTGATGGGTTGCAGCTGGAAGGGCATCCGCTGCGTAGAACATATGCTGGATAAGTTAGCGGTTCATTCCGCTGTGGCGACCCCAGATTGATAAAGGGACTAAGCCGAAAAGAAAATGAATGAATGAATAATGCTTTGCTAATGTGCTGTGAGTGATTGTCAGTGCAGTGCTAGCAGTTGTTAATGTGTTAGGATGTTGTGATGGCTCTGTCTAAAATCGCCTACTACTCCAGTAGGTACTACATTTGAATTTGAATTTACTACACGACCATAAGAAAAGTACATCCTATATCAGGGATGGGCAAACTTGATCCTAGAGGGCCGGTGTCCCTGCAGACTTTTGCTCCAACCCTAATCAAACACACCTGCCTGCAGCTTTCTAGTGATCTTGAAGACACTGATTAATGTGTTTAGGTGTGTTTGACTAGTGTTGGAGGAAAAGTCTGCAGGAACACCGGCCCTCCAGGATCAAGTTTGCCCATCCCTGTCCTATATAGTATGAATGTTAGCAGGACATTAACTTTTTTGATTACCAGCCACTGTGGCTAGTAGTTTTCCAACATTACTAGCCACTCGCCATTTTCACTAGCCACAATTTTGTTATATTAAATTTATATTAAATATTTTATTTTGTTGCATAAATTTGACTTTGGCATGCTAAAATTACTTGGTTTTAGACAGTGTTATATCCACATGTTTTGTGTGTATGAACTTACTTAGTGTGCTTGAGCAAATGGGCTGTGCTTTCATAGTGTCGCATTGCAATCTATTTTTATTTCACAGGACTTTTCAGGGCTCAACACTGAGGATTTACCAAGTTTATCTCTGACCACACTGAAAATAAATCAATAATTATTTCTTAGCCACAAATGTTACGTATGTCAAAACATGCAAAGTATAGCTGTATACATGCTCTTTTATTCAACAAAACCTTTCTTAAAAACAACAATTACACAAAAAATATATAAATATATTATTGCCATGTATATAAAACTATGCACAGTAGCCTAGTCTGTCCAGGTTAAAGGTGACTCAGATTACTAACTACACATGGGGAGTTAATCTCCTATTAAAGCAATGTTATTGTAACAATAATGATTAAACATATTAACAAAAATAACCGTTAGCAAAAGAAAGCAGGTGAAAATCATACAGTGTGATAATGGAAGGATGATCACGTGCACACGGGTAACGTTAGGCCCATAATCTGTTCTGTTCAAAGAATAGTTCAGACAAAACTGGCAACCGCTGCTGCTTATGTAACCCCGCCGGTCCTACGCCACCCAACCTGCTCCGAGCTGGTATCAAACCGGCGACCTTCCGCATGGGAGTCGGTTGCTCTAACAAGGAGGCTAAATACCATGGCCTCTAGCGTCTGTCGTTAGAGCACCTTTAGAGGTCAGAGGAGTGAGGTATACCTGCACAGCACTTACTAGCTGGCCTCCGTTACACTTACAAAGATAGCATTTTGACTAATATAGCGTTTTTATTTTTTATTATTGCTATTACAAAAATACATATTTTAAAAACATCCAGAACTTTTGGAAGTAGCAGGATTGTGTGTGCACGAGCATCACTTTCTGTGCAGTCTATTTCAAAGAGAACCGATCGCAGCATTTGCGTTTCCAGTCACGGTTGCTTCGCGCGCATGCGACAAGCGATCATCCTCTCATTCGGTATTCACCTGCTTTCCTTTGCTCGTGCGATCGCTATTGTTGCCAGTCATGCTGCTTCTCGATTCTAAGATGACATTTGCACACATATTGGACCATCTTTATTGTCGAACCCTGCTTTTCAGAAAACGACAATTTAAAAATGATCTTCAACCAGCCAAAGTGGCTAGTGAGAGTGTCTGTCTAACCCGCCACAGTTGAAATCTACCCGACGGGTGTTAAAGGGCACCTAGGTTACCCCTTTTTCCAGATTTAATATAAGTCTTTTGTGTCCCCAGAATGTGTCTGTAAAATTTCAGCCCAAAACACCTATCAGATTATTGATTATAGCTTTCACTAGTTTGTCTTTATAGCTCTCAACAGATTTTTGCTGTTTTTGTGTACTGCGCCTTTAAGGCTAGTCCTCCCCGCCCACCGTTTCCACGTGCCTGTCAGCGTGCCTCAGTCTCCGCCCTCGGCTGCCTCAGACAACTGACACAGACATAAAGGAAATAAATATCACGTAACGTTTGTGAGAAAAACTACAGTAAGAGCTTTATCAATGAGTATTTGATGCATTTGTTGTGTGGAGCTGCAGGATAAGTCACACACTATGTCGTTACAAAGTTCACGCACACACACAGCGCAGACACACACGCACATACATACAGCGCGCGCGTTTAGCTTTGCACTGTTTTTGCACGCAAATGTGACAGAATACAGGTTAATCTCCACTGCTGTATGGATATCTGTTACGTTAATCTACAAAATAAACCTGATTTAACGTCCACAAACCGGGATTGAAGCGTCTTTTATTATTGTTCTGACACACGGCTGTGTTGATGAAGTAAAGCTAAAGTAAATCGCTGTAATTCATTACACACATGCACTGTTTTAAAACAGTTTAAACTTGCCAAACTCACTCTTGATCACATTTGATGATGATTAGCAAAGTGAACAGTCCTTTTATTTACAGTTGATTTGCGCACGTCCTGTCTTGTGGATATAATTATACACATTACTACGGAGACATGTTAATACGCAGCTGTCAATCAATTTGGTGGTGGGCGGGGGGACCGCACTCCTACATCAAGTTGCGGTCGGTCTCAAAACGGCTCTAATTGGTCCATCGTTTTAATGTTGTTAAATTGAAAAAAATGCACTGGGTGTGTTTATATCACCCCAATATGACGGTCTATACACTATACCTACACATATGTCTGTCCAAACAGCTTGAAAAGTAGATTTTTCACCATAGGTGCCCTTTAATGTAAAGCCCTCAATGTTAGTAGTATGAATGAACTCATTTATGACCTACCTGCTTCAGTTGTGTTGCTTTACTCCTGTTAATAAATCAACTCACCTGGCATTATAGGATAGTGAAGTGTCCATTGGATTTGCACTTCAGAATCTCACTGGAAGTAGTAGTCATCTATGTACTTCTCGCATACTGTTTGGTCAAATACTATGAATTCGGACATACTACTCTGCTTGCATACTGTTTTTATATGCTAGATAGTAGGGAGGTAATATATGCAATTGCAGACACAGCTATGGTTTTGCTACTGGGTGTTGTTACTGGTGGTTAATGCTTTGCTAAGCTGCTATAAAACAGCAAGTTGTTCATAGGGAAGTGGTCAGTGCATTGCTAGGGTGTTTTAAGTGGTTATACTGTGTTGCTTTAAGATCTTATCGTACAGTAAATACATGCAGCAGTGGTACTGTTATTCTACACATTTTGTAGCTGTGAATGTTTTTATGTACTACTGCTTATGGCATGATGTCTTAAAGTAATAATAATATAGCATAAGTTTTAATATGAATGACATTTTTGAGGTTTTGTAGCCGTGTTTGTTTTTGTGGGTTACTACTTTTTTCATGATGTCTTTTGTTTATTTTTTATTAAACATTTATTTAAAGATTTACAATGACAGAACAGTGATATAGATGTAACACGGATAGACGCTTCAACGGAGTGAGGATCCTATGCAGGTCTTTATTAGCAGGATGGTCAAACAAGCAGTGGTCAAAACAGAAACAAACAGATGTGCAATCCAGAGTCGTAGTCGTAATAGCAGGCAGACGGCATGCAAGGAATAATCAAACAAAACAAAGCAAAGGTCTAAACACAGAAGGCAAGGAGAAACGGGTCATAATGTTCACTTGTACAGTTCGCAAGACTCAGCAACAAGTGTGTGTTTGAGAGGTGTACTTAAAGTCCATGTAATCAGTGAACAAAGCAGCTACAGCTGTAAGTGTAATCAAAGGTGACTTGGATCAAGTGTGTGCGTGTGGCATGACTGAATATGTAGTCCATGAACATGGTGGATTTGTTGTTCATGTGAGTGTGTGTATGTGTGTGTTTACCAGCGATCTCTGGCTGTGATCGCTGGTGATCGGGACAATAGGTGCCTCATGTCATCATTAGGCCCACACGCAATCTGCGCAGATTTTCAGCAGATTTCCGCAGATTTTTAGCCCATCATTAATTCTGTTTATTTACTTAAGTAAATGTGTGTAAATCTATATTTATTCAGTTTTAAATTAACTACAGTAATATTATTGACTAATATAAAAATGTTCATATGATTTACGTACAATGCAGTTTGTACAGTAATATTTTCTGTCTTTTAGTAGATATATTATATGAAAGACTTGCTTTGTGTACCAAATAAAGTGAATCTAATTGGATTTGCATTTTAAACATTAAATAAGTTAAAAGTCATTATTTTTTACTTCACATATCAAGGGTTTAGTTATGATACTCCCAAAATATTTCCACAGAAATTCTCAGATTTTTATCAAAATTCTCTGCAGAAATAGCAAAAAACCTTTGCAGATTCCGTCTGGCCCTAGTCATCATATACAATAATATAGCCATCTATTATACACTCGTCCATCGGCTAGTAATTCAAGTCTTTTGTGAAAGGTAAAATTAACAAAAAATAAATAAGTTAAAATAAAATAAAAATATAAATCTTTCAAGATACATTCTCCAAAAACTCCCATAGAGGATTCCAGATATTCATCCGATTTCTGATGCAAGTCATAAGTCAGTTTTTCCAGCAGTAAGAAAATCTGATTTATCCACATAGGAATGTTAGGAGAGGACCACAGCAAAAGAATACATTTTCTTGCTAGATATGTACAAAAGTGTAACAGATTCTAGTCCATGACTAAGCCGTTTTACAATTCAGAAGATAAATAGCTGGAGATATGGCAAAAGGTTTACCTATAATCTTCTGAACTAATTTGTGGATTTATTTCCAGTGTGTCTTAATCATAACACAGTCCCAGAATACATGCATCACAGTACCAACATTATATGAAATGAGTACCTGTAATTCATTACACACATGCACTGTTTTAAAACAGTTTAAACTTGCCAAACTCACTCTTGATCACATTTGATGATGATTAGCAAAGTGAACAGACCTTTTATTTACAGTTGATTTGCGCACGTCCTGTCTTGTGGATATAATTATACACATTACTATGGAGACATGTTAATACGCAGCTGTCAATCAATTTGGTGGTGGGCGGGGGGACCACACTCCTACATCAAGTTGCGGTCGGTCTCAAAACGGCTCTAATTGGTCCATCGTTTTAATGTTGTTAAATTGAAAAAAATGCACTGGGTGTGTTTATATCACCCCAATATGATGGTCTATACACTATACCTACACATATGTCTGTCCAAACAGCTTGAAAAGTAGATTTTTCACCATAGGTGCCCTTTAATGTAAAGCCCTCAATGTTAGTAGTATGAATGAACTCATTTATGACCTACCTGCTTCAGTTGTGTTGCTTTACTCCTGTTAATAAATCAACTCACCTGGCAATATAGGATAGTGAAGTGTCCATTGGATTTGCACTTCAGAATCTCACTGGAAGTAGTAGTCATCTATGTACTTCTCGCATACTGCTTGGTCAAATACTATGAATTCGGACATACTACTCTGCTTGCATACTGTTTTTATATGCTAGATAGTGTAACACAGATTCTAGTCCATGACTAAGCCGTTTTACAATTCAGAAGATAAATAGCTGGAGATATGGCAAAAGGTTTACCTATAATCTTCTGAACTAATTTGTGGATTTATTTCCAGTGTGTCTTAATCATAACACAGTCCCAGAATACATGCATCACAGTACCAACATTATTTTTGCACTTTAAACAACATTGAGAAACATTAGGAAATATCTTGTTTATGCCTACAGCATAATTCAAAGACCAATAAACATATTTATTGGGTAACAAACACCTGACAATGCAACAGCTTTACACATATGGCTGCAGATTTGCATGTTTTCGCATTAATTAAATAAAAGTAGGGCATTTTGAAAATTGTCTGTTCAAATAAATAGCTTAAGAAAATAGAGAAAAAGCTTAAATTTTCCCTTTTTCTGTTTTATATCTCGACTCAACAGTCTCAACCAATTATGCAGATAATAATTGTCAACACATGTTAATAATTGAGCACTTTTAAAGTGTTGATTACGTCTGTTTACATTATGCTTGCGTTACCAAGGCAACAACACATTTTAATTTATGATTTCTTTTATTTACGTTTTGTTATGATTCCAGAGAGCTCCGTTTCACTTATCAGCACCATTAAAACTTAAGCAAAGAGAGAGAGAGCGTTCGGCTCTTCTCTCTTAATTCAGCTGGAACAGTACATCGAGAAGAAAACCGTTCTTAGCAGACAGCAGGTAAACAGAGAAACAAGATTGATCAGGTGCGGAAGAACACCCAGCAGAAGCAGAACTGAAGTAACAGACCTGCTGTATGTTCGCATCTGTATGGGACGATTTTAGGTCTAGACACAATCCTCGATCTGGCTGTTATTGACCACTGATCTAGGCTATCTTTGTAACAACAACAAAAAAGGCATTTGTTATGTTTTTGTGTCTGCTGAAACATAGCAATGCACTGTGATTCGGCCTCACCTGTGCATTTGTGCTGTATCTCCTTAACTTGCCATGCTGAAAGCCACAGAAACTCCACACACACACACCGACACATGAGGAAATGTTATGTCTAAAACAGATTTACATACTAAGAGGTGATTGAAAAGGTCTTTGCACGTGCAATGAGCTTGAAAGGTAATCTGAAGTGTACAAAGGCGGAGCTGCTTTGTTGAGTATGTTTTTATTAACAAACGAATATTAATAATGCATGTTTTGAACCGCGGATCACAGGACGCACCGAACCGTGAGAGGACAATGAGACGATTATTTTTTTTTATGCATATCGATATAGCTGATTTTAACACGCTGTACAACAATAATTACTGTTTTTACATTACTGTGTTGGTTGGGTTTAGGGTTGGGGTAAGGGTAGACATTAATACAATGCAATTTAATTGGTAATTTAATAAATAATATGAATAATACTCTGTATAATTGCTGTTTTTACATTACTATGATCTTTTGGTTTAGGGTTGGGCTAGGGGTAGGCATTAATAAAATGCAATTGAATAGGTAATTAGGTCTCGTAACTTCCAGCCATAGCTGTATCTCTTCTAGCAACAATCGAAACTGTTTGTTTTAGTAGTTTAAATGGTCTTCTGGATTCTCCTGATGTGGTTTTGTATTTATGGTTAATTTAAATTTGTCACTAATCATTGTTCTGTCTTTCTTTCTTTCTGTAGTCTTTGTAATATTAAGGTGGACGCCAATTAACATCATGACCCACCGGCATGACATCGACAATGCTTGCTGACACGGTTCAGCAAAGGATGCTGGGAAACACCAAGCGTTTTTTTGGCAGCACCGAGGACAAAGAGGGCGAGGATGAGGAGGAAGAGGAGGAGCGATTGAAGAGAGCAAAACAAAATGGGATGATCGATATGGGAGAAAAGGAGCACCAAAACAGGGCCGGACGCAAGGTGGACGGATCCAAACCGGCAGCTGTCGTGATTGGCTGGCAAAGAGGAGAGAGACAGCCGAGAGCCTCCGCCCAAAGAGGAATCCCTCATTTGCCCAGTCAGCCGACTCTTTATCATCAGACCACCAATCAGCCGCAGTATCACCCGGTGTTGACCAATCAGCAGGTCCGACGGCGTCTCATGGAGCGCAGCATGACCACAGTCACTCCTGTCGAAGACTCACACCTGGCCGTCATCGTGTTCCGGATCGGCATACCTGACATCAAACAAACGGTCTGTGCATTTCTGTTTTTTTTATTAAATGTTAATAATGAATATTATTGTATGTTTTTGTATATATTAGTCAAATTACATACAATTTTAATGATTATTATTATTATTATTATTATTATTATTATTATTATTATTATTATTATCAGGGTCCTGGAAAACCTGGAAAAGTCATGAAATTTTGAAAAGGCATTTTCCAGGCCTGGAAATGTTTTGGAAAAACAAATAAACCCAAAATGTTTTGAATAGGTCATGAAAACTTCTTTAACAATTATCTGTGTACTTGAATATATTTGAGATGAACTTAACTTATACTTGACACTATACTTAAAGGGCACCTATTTTACCCCTTTTTTAAGAGGTAATATTAATATTATGGTTCTTCTGAGTGTCCCAGTTTAGGTTTAGTTCAAAACACAATTCAGATTTTTTTATTATGATGTGTTAAAAAGTGTCATTTTGGGGGCATGTACACAGTTCACTGTTTTAGGGGCGTGTTGCTTCACATGAAAATTAGTTTAGACTTCCCGCCCAACTTAACAAGGGGGCGGAGCCAAGAGCTCCCCCGCTTTGTGTATGGCAATAGACAGGCAGACAGACAGAGAGAAGCAACATGAGTGAGAGGACCAGCATTTAGCTGTACATGTACGACTCAGACACAGACCAATCAGAGAGTACAAATCATTTGTGTCTTTGTATAGTTTTGCAGCCAGCTGTGTGCTAGTTTAAAGCTCCAAGCTTGTAGCCTACACCGAGACTAATAAAGCACACTGAACTTTGACTGAAGGGCATCACATACCGGATGCGCCGCAACACGGCGCCCACATGACAGTTGAAAGCATCGCACGCATGAAACTATTCAGATAACGCTCTGTGGTGCGGCAGAATTATTAAGTGTCCTGAGCAGGGCCAGCGCGTCCATAGAGGCGACCTAGGCTGCAGAATAGTGAGCAAACCCCCCAGTCTCACATTCATCCGCGACACCCTCCCGGTCCTCACTTTCATCCGCAACAACGCGAAATGCATGGTGCGTGTCGTTAGTTTGTTATTTCCAATGGAGGGACGAGCACGTGAGGCAACGTGCGCTCGCACTTTATAGCTGCACCTAGTTAAGATGACAGGGAGCTTCTGTGACCGCGAGAAATGCAAACTGCTGAAGTTTAAGGAAGACGCAATGAAAATTACACATGTATGCAAACCCACCAAAACTCACAAACACTGGCGGCGAGGAGAGCGATAACGTAGTGAATGTTGAGCACGATGAGCCTTACATCTAAAAATAGAGCAAGGGTGTTTCTTTGGTGACGTCGCTTTGACTCACAAGCTGAAAATGGCGGACGTGAAACAACATACTGAGGATATGGTAATGCACACCTGTCAATCAATATTGGTGGGCGGGGGGACCGCACTCCTATGTCAAGTTGCGGTCGATCTCAAAACCGCTCCAATTGGTCCACCGTTTTTATGTTGTTAAATTGAAAAAAAAGGACCGAGTGTGTTTATATCACCCCAATATGACGGTCTACACTATACCTACACATATGTCTGTCCAAACAGCTTGAAAAGTAGATTTTTCACCATAGGTGCCCTTTAATGGGTAAACTTTAAAAAAATGGGTAAAAAAAAGCAATAACTTAAAAAATCTAAAGCAATTTTAGCTTCGCCTCTTTCACTTGCTTTCACTGTAATTCAAGATGCATTTTGAGTGTTGTGTCCAGAAACTGCAGAGGTAAGATACTGGGTGCTAAAGGCTAATTTGTACTGTTCTTAAATAAATCTTGTGAAAACACAAGCTAACATTTATAAAATGTTCACGCAGACAGCAAGATACTTTCTAAAAACTATTTTACAGATCTAAAAAGAAATATAAACTACATGGATTGTCACATATTTGTTGATATGCTGTAATAATTTTGAATGTTCATTTTTTTTCTTATTTACCATGTGTACATAGACATTACATAATTTAACTGAAAGTTTTGGAAAAGTCATTGAAAAGTCATGGAATTTTAGTAGTAAAAATGTGTATAAACTCTGTATTATTATTATTGTCATAAATTAGGGCTTCACGATATTGGACAATAAGGGATATTTCTGTGATATTTATTGCGATACACATACAGTTTCACCAGATGACTTGAATACCTCTATTTGGAAACAATTTATTATTTTCTAGTGATTGGCATGATCTGTTAGGGAACAAGTTATGCACGGAATGTAATAATCAAATGACAAGAATAGCTAAATGCAATAGAGCAAACAGTAATAAAGTAAACAGTGCTTTATGGCTTTCAGGCTAGTCAAATTCAGGTACAAAAATGTAAAAATCTAATAAAATAACACTGCAGACTTTACTGACTATACTTTTTAAATAGTTCAAAAATTATCATCTATAAAAGTTACAAATGGTAAAATTGCTTGTGTCTGAATGATTTAAACTCTTTTAGGGCTTAAAAATGTTCAAGTGATCAACTTATGCTCCATTATGGTTAAACTCTGCAGTAACTCAACAAATCTCATATATTTTGAACTGTGTGACTTTATAATCCCAATGAAATATATATGGCCCGTTTCCACTGAGTGGTACGGTACTGTACGGTTCGGGACGCTTTTATGGCTGTTTCCACTGTCAAAAGGCGTACCGAACCATACCGTACCCCTTATTCAGCACCCCTTTCGAAAGGGTACCAAACACGAGAAAGGGTACCAAAAGGCGGAGCTAGACACGCTGCTGAACGCTATTGGTTTACAGAGATACGTCACTGTAATGAAGTTACGGCCACCTGGCCGCCGGGAAGAAGGAGGCGGAGAACCGACGAACTTCAAATAAATATTAATTTATAAAAAGGACGGCAGCTCCTCACGGAGACTGCCGTCTAAATCAAAACAAAAGGACGGCAGCTCCTCACGGAGACTGCCGTCAAACTGAAAGCAAAAGTAAAACATGTCCGGGCCCGGTCCTCTCTCTCTGTCCTCTGCCATCGTTCCTCCTCTTATAGTCCAGAGCTCCTTCCGTGGGATTGAAGGCAGGTGCGCGCCACAGGTGCATCTCATCTGTGGCGGGCCTCGTTTCGCTCCCACGGCTCTCGGCCATGCCCCCTCGCCACATACCCCCATCTCCTCTCACAGGCCGGGGGCACCCCGTGGCTGTGCATACTCCGGGGGGGGGGGTTTGGCGCCACAGCACCCGCGAGACCTATATGAGACGGGCCGAGAGAAAAGGAGATGGAGAAAAAAGGAGGAAAGACAGAGTAGACAGAGAGGGGAGAGAGGAAAAAAAATGGGGTTCGGTTCTCCAGACACGCTGCCACTCGGTCCTCAACCAACTGAGAGAAGTGACGACATGCTGGGAGCCCTGTGGAGGAATCTATCCACCCGTCCGTCTTCTGGTGTCCGGCGGCGGTTCTCCTGGCTGGCTGGCGGCATTTCTGGTCTCCTGCTCCGCTCCCGCTTCGGTGGAGGACGCAGGCTTCGGCGTCCTGGCGGATCGCGGCGACTCCCCCCGGGCTTATTGGGATGGCTCCCTTCAGCTCTTTCCCATCCGGTGGGGAGCCCCGCGTCCCCTGCTCCTCCCCATGCTGGGAGACGGCAGCAGGAAGATCCTTCCTCACCAGCCTCAGGCCGCCCCGGCACTCTGGCAGACGAACGGGTTTCTCCCCCACTCGGGTTAACTCCCGAACACTCGCCCTCCTCCTCAGCGGCGAGGGCAACTGGACGACGTGTCCCTCCTTCTCCCGGGTTTTCGGCACCACTGTAATAAAGTTTGCGGCCACCTGGCCGCCGGGAAGAAGGAGGCGGAGAACCGACGGACTTTTAAATATTTGTTAATAAAAGGGGACGGCAGCTCCTCACGGAGACTGCCGTCTAAATCAAAACAAAAGGACGGCAGCTCCTCACGGAGACTGCCGTCAAACTGAAAGCAAAAGTAAAACATGTCCGGGCCCGGTCCTCTCTCTCTGTCCTCTGCCATCGTTCCTCCTCTTATAGTCCAGAGCTCCTTCCGTGGGATTGAAGGCAGGTGCGCGCCACAGGTGCATCTCATCTGTGGCGGGCCTCGTTTCGCTCCCACGGCTCTCGGCCACGCCCCCTCGCCACAGTCACGAGCTCACGCAACAAGCCAGAATGAAAACAAAGAAGCCGCCATGTTTTCATACACAGCCGAGAGATTACAGCGTAATGATATATACATATAATAACGAGCCCTGTTCGACCCGGGCTCAAACGAACCTTGTCATTGTCTTGATGAGCAGCCACAAAAGCCAAAAAGAAGAGCAGATTTAACCCTGTGCCCTGTAGTTTTTTACGAGCCAGTCTGAAGCGCAAGCGGTTTCGCTTTCTTGCTTGAGGTTTCAAAAGCACGTCAATAATCAAGGGCACGTTATTATCAGCAGCTCAAGAAGTTTGTTATTTCAGTTATAGATGCGCGGCTCGCACAAGCAAGAAAGCGAAACCGCTCGCGCTTCAGACTGGCTCGTAAAAAACTACGAGACACAGGGTAAAATCTGTGCTTCTTTTTGGTTTTTGGGTGCTGAAAAAGGGGTACGTATAGTTTGGTTACCGCACTCAGTGGAAACGGGCCATTAGGCTATGATGTTCATGCCAGTCACTCACACACACACACACACACACACACACACACACACACACAC
>CAIGQZ010032287.1:3613396-3629295 GCA_903798205.1 Danio tinwini
TATATATATATATATATATATATATATACAAATTATTTGTAAATGTAAACATCTATGTAACAAAATAGTTTTGTATATTTTTGTTTCTATTACATATACATAATAAACATATAGAATACACACATACAGTATATTACAGCGGGGAAATAAGTATTAAACACGCCACCATTTTTCTCAGAAAACATATCATTAAAGGTGCTGTTGACTTGAAATTTTTACAAGTTGTTCACCATATATGCAAAGAAAACAATATTAATTACTTTACAAATGACGTTATGTGTAATAAGATAAAATGACACAGGGAAAAAGTATTGAACACATGAAGAAAGGGAGGTGTAGTTCAGCAGTGAAAGCCCAGACAGCAGCTGAAATCTCTCAGTAGTTCTTCAGCAACCCTCTGCCCTTCCTCATTGTAAATGAATATCAGCTGCTTCAGTCTAACATCTACATTAGCAGGAGGATGAAGATGACAATGATCCAAAACACAGACAAGGAGACTCTCAAATACTTCAGCGAAAGAAAATCAAGCTGTAGAATGGTCGATCACCTGACTCCAATCCAAAATAAGATCTGATTTGATAGATGAGACCCACAGAACCATTAAGATTTTGAAGTCTGCAAAAAACTTGAGCAACGCATCTGACTTCATTCTCCATATGAGAGGCGTCTTTAAGCTGCCGTCACCAAAAAAAGCCTTTTTTTTATAAAGTATTAAATATGTTTCATTAGTTCTGGACTTTCTCCTTGTGTTATTTCATTCTTATTACACAGAACATTTTTCTTCAGATTTTTGGGGGGTTTGTTTTATTTTTATGTTTGTATTGCAAAATCTGGTTCAATCCCATGTCAACAGCTCTTTTAGAATATGTTAACCAGAAATTGACATTTTCTTTGACATTTTCCTTTCTGATGAGCGTCATTGTGTTGCCCACATTTGCCTGTCAGAATGGTTTCATTTCTTTGACCTCCGAGCTCATTATGCTGCTTGGGGTCTGTTCTCATCATCTCTTCTGCTTTTTCATTGAATGGATGCTTTATGTTTAATGTGACGTTCAGTGCACTAATTGCAGTGACGTTCCCTCTTTTCCTTCCTGCGTTTTTTTGCTCCCGGGCTCTGATGTCATAGTAAAGGCTCGTTCACACCAAGCATGACAATGATGAACATAAGTATAATGGTAAATATACAGTATACTGCTCAAAAAAAAGGGAACACTTGGCGTTACAGTGGGCGGCACAGTGGCCCAGTGGTTAGCAATGTCGCCTCACAGCAAGAAGGTTGTTGTTTCAAGCCCTGGGTCATCTGGGTCAGATGTCATTTCTGTGTGGAGTTTGCATATTCTCCCCATGTTGACGTGGGTTTCCTCCAGGTGCACCGGTTTCCCCAACAGTCCAAACATATATATATATATATATATATATATAGGGGAATTGGGTAAGCTAAATTGTCTGTAGTGTATGTGTGTAAATCATGGGTGTCCAAACTCGGTCCTGAAGGGCCGGTGTCCTGCAGATTTAAGCTCCAACTTCCCTTAACAACCTGCACAGATGTTTCTAAAAAGCCTGGTAAGAGCTTGATTAGCTAGCCCAGGTGTGTCTTATTGGGGTTGGAACTAAACTTTGCAGGACACCGATCCAAACACATGCACTATAGGTGAATTAGATGAACTAAATTGGCAGTAGTGTATGAGTATGTGTGTGTGTAAATGTATGAGTGTATGGGTGTTTCCCAGTACTGGGTTGCGGCTGAAAGGGCATCCGCTGTGTAAAACATATGCTGGAATAGTTGGCGGTTCATTCCACTGTGGTGACCACTAACAAATAAGGGACTACGCCAAAGGAAAATGAATGAATGACTGAATGTTTAAGCATTCCCTTTATTTTTTTAGCAGTGTATTTGTGTCCACACAGACAAACAATAATCAGTTTATTCTGTTATCAAATTGTTCCCAAGTTCCGCTTAATGCAGAGAAGATTTTTTTAGCACATTTTTAATTGTAATCATCTTAAAAACTAATTTCAAATAACTAATTTATTTCGTCTTTGTTGTGATGACAGTGCATATAATATTTTACTTTTCAAGATAGTATTCAAATGTAATTTAAAGGCTTAATTAGGTTAATTAAAATTAAACAATAAAGTTTTCCAGGAGGGCTAATTATTTTGTCTTCAACTGTATATTGATGTCTGTATAAAAAAGAAAAAAAAATGTCTTTGTAAAATAAGAATGCTTTTTTTTTTTTTGAGTATACACTCACTGGCCACTTTATTAGGTACACTTTACTAGTACCGGGTTGGACTTCCTTTTGCCTTCAGAACCGTCTTAATCCTTTGTGGTGTAGATTTAACAAGGTACTGGAAATATTCCTCAGAGATTTTGCTTCATGTTGACATGATAGCATCACACAGTTGCTGCAGATTTGTTCGCTGCACATCCATGGTGTGAATCTCCCGTTCCACCACATGCCAAAGGTGCTCTACTGGATTGAGGTCTGGTGACTGTGGAGGCCATTTGAGTACAGTGAACTTATTCTCCTATGACCTCTGGCATCAACAAGGCATTTGCGCCCACAGAACTGCCGCTCACTTTATATGTTCTATTTTTCGGACCATTCTCTGCAAACCCTAGAGATGGTTGTGCATGAAAATCCCAGTAGTTCAGCAGTTTCTGAAATACTCAGACCAGCCCGTCTGGCACCAACAACCATGCCACGTTCAAAGTTACTTAAATCCCCTTTCTTCCCCATTCTGATGCTCGGTTTAAACTGCAGCAGATCGTCTTGACCATGTTTACATGCCTAAATGCATTGAGTTGCTGCCATGTGATTGGCTGATTAGAAATTTGCAATAACAAGCAGTTGGACAGGTGTACCTAATAAAGTGGCCAGTGAGTGTATGTTTGTATAATGCAAAACCGCAATAAAATCGAGAAATGTGCTCAGCTTTTATTTTATTACTATCATTTAAACTTATAAAATACTTTTTGAATGACTGTGATGCTGTTAAGCTATTTCAGTTTCTCTTTTACCAAATATTGACAGATGTTAGACTTGCAGTCTCTGAATGTGTGTTTTAGCACTAAATGTTTTCATTTTTGTGTGGCTTTTTAACACTTAGTATGTTTCCTGTTCTGCTTTAAATAGATAGTCTCCCCAGAACTGAATATTTTGTCATCATTTACTCTCCCTTTACTTGTCCCAAACCTTTTGAGTTTCTTTCTTCTGTTGAACACAAAAGAAGATATTTTGAAGAAAGCTGGAAACCATTGACTTTCACAGTATTTTTTTTTTACTATGGATGTCAATGCTACCGGTTTTCATAGTTTTTTTTTATAGTATCTCATTTTGTGTTCAACAGAACAAATAAAACCATAAAGGTTTGGAACCAATTGAGAGAAAATAGAGAGTAAATGTTCATTTTTGGGTGAACTGTCACTTTAATACTGCTCTTCTGCATCTGTAATGACAGTGTCTCCATCTGTTTCTCAGAGACTCCTCTCACTCTGGCGGTTCAGGGAAATCTCAGCGTGGAAGGGATTCGTGTTCTGGTGCTGAACGGAGCTCATGTGGATTTCAGATCCAGAGATGGATTCACACCCCTCCATAAAGCAGTCAGAGCACACAACCAGGCCGCACTCATGGTACAAACACATGCACTTCTTTTCATAGTTCAAACTAGCGCTACATTTTTTTCAGGAGCTAGACAAGGCTTTGAAAACATACAGTAAAAACGTAAAGTAAACTCTAAAACTAGAAGAATAAAGATTCATAAAATGTCAACAACAGGTATGCTCTGATCAATTGGCTGAAGATCGGTATCGGCCGATAATCACATTTCATGACTCAATTAGTACTCAGCAATCAGGGGTGCGTTTCCCAAACAACGGCGTAATTCGCAGCTGAACTATCGTAGTGCGATGCATCGTTTGGAAAAAGTACGATGTAGTGACGAGTGTTTCCCAAAACCTGTAGTTTCTCTGTCGCAGATCCATCTTTTGAACCATGTCAGTTATAACGTAAAACGCCTATAATGATGCTCTTAACGGGGTGGAGAAACTACTTCTTTAGAGAAGAACCCCATAATTTCTTTGTGTAAATTTTATTGTTTTACACGCACACGCATTAAAAAAAAATATATATATTAGTTTTAGTAAACACATGCACATGTTTTCCATATTAATTTAAATATATGTAAATGGAACATATATCGCCAATGTTTCCTTTACAAATATGGTTGAGAACATTACATATTCTATTCTAAAACATAAAATCACGGTCAAAAGCTAACACATATTCTAATACCATAAATAAATCATATAAATAAATAAATAAAGGTTATTTATTAAGAAATTAAATGTAACGATTTATTTATTAGGAAATGAAAAAATCCTACTTTAATAATAATATTAATGATGATGATGATGATGATGATGATTATGATTAAGTAGGATCTTGTTTATTTATTTTTTAGGTCTACTTTTACAATTTGACACATGTGAACACTGCAGAAATGTTGTAACCCACAGGCCCATGTCATATACAGAGAGTGCAACTGTAAACATTAAGATCGCTAAAACTGAACTGTAAAAATACTTTGAAAGCTAATTACACCTAAGAGTGATGACTTTAATGCTTTTTTTTTTTAAATAATTCCAAGTTTAAATGTTAGAATGTTCTAGGGCATAGGGGGGATAACTGGGAATAGAACACAGCCAGGAACTTTGTTTCTAACTACAGCTCCAGAGGTGTAGTTGCAAGCATACAGGTTTGAGACGCAGTTTGTGAATGTTTGTTGAAACGAATTTGGGAAACACCAAATCAACGAACTATGTAACGATGCAACTTGCGACCTTAGTTGGCTAACGATGGTTTTTCGGAAACACACCCCTGGCCGATCTCATGAACCGATCTCAGGTGTTTGTTTATTAGTTTACAAGCAGAGAAAGACGTACGTGCGCTCGCGAATATTATACACAACCCACAGCAGCCTCAACACGTGAGGAGGTGTGTGTGGGGGCGTGATCGATCACAACAGCTGAAATATATAGAGATGCGGTGTGACCTGTTTATGCAGTCTATAAGCACAACTCGATTGTGATGGTCTGTGATGGTGATGGTCTCTTTGTTGCAAGTGCAGCCATTGTATTTCCAGTGTTTTGAGCAGCTGTGACTCGAGCGAAGCGATCACCCCTATCTGGTGTCATATCCAACCTTATAACCTCTCCCGGAAGTTCCACCAGTCTCCCGCAAATTCTCCCGTGATCTTCCAAAATTAGTCAAAATACCCGGAAATCATGGTGACGAGAGTGAATGAGCAAGAGAACAGATCGCGAGAGGCACAGTGATGGTCTAAGCATTATATTTCTTAGGGTAAATGAATAGAGCAGTAAAGATATTGCAAGTGTAAATCCCCCTCTCTCTCAATGAGAGATGAGACGAGCAAAATATTTGATTGGTCTTGCAGGTTTTTTTTTTTTTGCACCATGTATATTTAATAATGTAACTTCTTGTAGCATACTTATTGCAATAAGCAGTAGTTTATAGGCCTATTTCCTTTTAGTAAAGAAGTATTAGATTTATAGGTGTGCATTTTAACTTCTTATGCATCAAATATGTGCTCCAAACCGTTTCTTGATTGAGACATGCTAAATTTTTCTTTCATAATTTGCATGTTCCTTGCCAATTTTTATATCTGTGTTATATTATTTTCTGTGGCGGTTCATTCCGCTGTGGTGACCTCTTATAAATAAGGGACTAAGCCAGAGTAAAATGAATGAATGAATTATTTTTTGTAAAGCTGCTTCTAGCCATGACACGTTCACACCTAAATGGTTACAAGAGATGTGTTTAAGGGATTATTTGCAGCATCCTTCATTTATTCCTTTAGGTAAGGTGAGATCTTCTCTTAAGGTTTATACTTGGAGGGAAAATGTGCTTAATGCATTATAAAGCTTGAAGCATTAGAATCGGTACTCCGTATCGGCCGATCACCATGACAAGATTTCCTGAGCTGCAATCCGTCAGCTGCCAAAATCCTGATCGGAGCATCCCTAGTCAACAACACTTTGAAAGTAAAAAATGAAAACACATACACAAGCAAAGTCAAATAAAGAGTTACATTACTGAGACCCTATTGAGAACATTATAACCTTTAATCGACAGTCTTCCCAAATTTTGATCAATGTAAAAAATCGTTTTGCATTGATAAAGATGGTTTTGCTTCATTAGATCTCAGCGCATCATCAGGAGCCACGGGTAATCATTTTAGAGTGTCTGTATGAAGGTGCATCCCAAATCACATACTTACACACTATTTTACATTGTTTTAAAGTATAAATAGTGTAAGTAGTGCGTTCACACTGAAAACCCTAACAATAATAAGTGCACTTTAATTACCCGGATGATGCACTCATTCAGCCGGTAAATTAAGTGATGTTTGTAATGTTTACCCAGAAATTTCTCTTTAAATGTTTTAAAGGGCACCTATTTTAACCCTTTTTTAAGAGGTAATATTAATATTATGGTTCTTCTGAGTGTGCCAGTTTAGGTTCAGTTCAAAACACAATTCAGATTTTTTTATTATGATGTGTTAAAAAGTGTCGTTTTGGGGGCGTGTACACAGTTTGCTGTTTTAGGGGCGTGTTGCTTCACATGAAAACTGGTTTCGACTTCCCGTCCAACTTAACAAGGGGGCAGAGCCAAGAGCTCCCGCTGTGTGTATTGCAATAGACAGGCAGACAGAGAGAAGCAACATGACGTACATGTAGGACTCAGACACAGACCAAGCAGAGAGTACAGAATCATGTATCCTTGTATAGTTTTACAGCCAGCTGTGTGCTAGTTTAAAGCTCCGAGCTTGAAGCCTACACAGAGACTAATAAAGCACAGTGAATTAACTGTGACTGAAGGGCATCACACACCGCATGCACCGCGACATGGCGCGCACATGACAGTTGAAAGTATCGCACACTTGCAGCGCCGGTGTGTCACCCGATAGAAACTTATGTTTAGAATTCAGAAATACATGCCGCTGCGTGGCGCGACGCTGAGTATCGCCGA
The DNA here is from genome assembly GCA_903798205.1 of Danio tinwini. NCBI lineage: Eukaryota > Metazoa > Chordata > Actinopteri > Cypriniformes > Danionidae > Danio > Danio tinwini. The sequence continues at coordinate 3,620,452 of CAIGQZ010032287.1, forward strand.
GCGGCACTTCTGGTGTAGGACCTGCTTGAGGCTATAACTAAAGGGCGTCATACACCGAATGCGTCGCTCAGAGCCACGACGCGGCACACCAGACGTGCACATTCGCATGTTATTTAAAATGAAACTATTCAGATTACGCTCTGTGGCACGGCAGAAATATGAACAGTGTCCTGAGCAGGGCCAGCGCGTCCATAGAGGTGACCTAGGCGGCAGAATAGTGAGCAAACCCCACGGTCGTCACTTTCACCCGCGACAACGCGAAATGCATGGCGCTGCGTGTCGTTAGTTCGTTATTTCCAATGGAGGGACGCGCACGTGAGGCAACGCGCTCACACTTTCTAGCTGCACCTAGTTAAGATGACAGGGAGCTTCTGTGAATGCGGGAAATGCAAACCGCTGAAGTTTAAGGAAGACACAATGAAAAGTACACATGTATGCAAACCCACCAAAACTTACAAACACTGGCGTGGAGGAGAGCAATAACATGGTGAATGTTGAGTCCAATGAGCCTTACATCTAAAAATAGAGCAAGGGTGTTTCTTTGGTGACGTCGCTTTGACTCACACGCTGAAAATGGCGGACGTGAAACAACATACTGAGGAGATGGTAATGCACATCTGTCAATCAATATTGGTGGGCGGGGGGACCGCACTCCTATGTCAAGTTGCGGTCGATCTCAAAACAGCTCCAATTGGTCCACCGTTTTTATGTTGTTAAATTGAAAAAAAAGGACCGAGTGTGTTTATATCACCCCAATATGACGGTCTATACACTATACCTACACATATGTCTGTCCAAACAGCTTGAAAAGTAGATTTTTCACCATAAGTGCCCTTTAAGCTTTTTATTCACTGCTATATGATTTGAGTGTTGTCTTCATCCTTCATAAATTAATGGTGGTGCAAAATATTGATTAGTGCATCTCTATACTGAGGATTGCTTGTGCATGTTGATACACATACAGTTTGCATCTCGTGTTTCAGGCGCTGCTGTCTTTGGGTGCGTCTCCGGATTATCGCGACCGCTGTGGGCTGACGCCTCTCTACCACTCGGTGCTGACAGGGGGCGACACGTCCTGCTGTGAAACCCTGTTGTACTATAGAGCTCGACTGGGCATCCGAGATGAGAACGGCTGGGACGAGTCACACCAGGTGTGTGAAACATGAGGCAATTATATTTATGTGTATGCTTTTGTGTTTATGCATGTGATTGTTTCAGGGTTGTTTTTGTTAAATTAGATTCATGCATCATTCTCTGTTTCATCTTTAGTTCATTTATTTATTTATGTTTTATGCAAATGCTAAATGTGCACTTGAAATCCACCCATCTTTTCTATTTCGAAGGTCAGATTGTGCTGGCAATATTTATAATAAGTCCGAATTATTAGCCCTCCTGTTAAATTGTAATTTTTTTAAATTGTTTCCCCAATTTCTCTTTAACGGACAGAACATTTCCAAACATAATAGTTTTAATAACTCATTTCTAATAACTGATTTTTTTATCTTTGTCATGATGACAGTAGTTAATATTTGACTAGATATTTTTCAAGATACTAGTCTTCAGCTTAAAGTGACATTTAAAGGCTTAATTAGGGTAAAGTTAGGGTAATTAGGTAAGTCATTGTATAACAGTGGTTTGTTCTGTAGACAATTCAAAACAAATATTGCTTAAGGGGGCTAATAATATCGACCGTAAAATGGCTTTAAAAAATTAAACTCCTTTTATTCTAGCCGAAATAAAACAAATAAGACTTTATCCAGAAGAAAAAATATTAAAGGAAACACTGTGAAAAATTCCTTACTCTGTTAAACAGCACTATTTTGAAAAAGAGTAAATATTGCACAGGAGGGCTATTAATTTGGCCCTTAACTGTATATTAATTGTTTTGCTATAGTAGATGGCTAAAACAGCCAATCATATGTTGATTTTTTTAATGTTTGTAATGTATTTATGTGTGAATAATGATGCTTGAACACTTTGCTGTCAGTCTCTCATGTTTCATGGTCATCAGTAAGTGTCTGTTCAAAAGCAACTAGACTGTGCTTATACTCTGTTAAAGTCATTTTCAGATTAATTTCTCAATCTTTGACCTCTAACATCATTACACACCAAAATTATAAACAATTTCTCTTTTCTTCAGTGTTTTGATGTTGGCAGACATTGATCAAACATTAAACGCTATTGTACAATCCAAACATACGGTTTAATCATTGGTAAATGGTCATTTTTTTAATGAAATATTAAAAGACATTTAAAAACGCTGCCTTGGCAACTAACTGAAATAAATAATAAAAAAATAAAATAAAAAATGAAATAAAAGTACTACAATTGTCATAAAAAATATAACAAATATTTGAAATTATTTAGAAATGTATGCTTTAAATATGTGCGTGTATTTTTTGAATGAAAAATGAAAGTTGGCACTGTTGAAATAAAGTAAAAATATATTAAAACGTAAATAAAAAATCTATATTTTGCATATGTAAAAGCTAAAAAAAATGACAAAAGCACGAACCCCCCCCCCCCCCTCCCCCCCAAAAAAAACATGAAAAAATTAATTATACTAAAATGTTACTTGTGCATAAAAAATATGTTAAATGTTAAATACAAAAACCTGAAGCTGATGTTCTTACCCAATCATCTTCCAGTATTTGGCTTGCATGGTTCGGGATCTGTGGAGCTGCGCATCGATAGAATTGCTCTTCAGTGTTTGGACTCTCAGTAGTGATTATTAACTCACACTGAATTGAGCTAAACTGAACTGAACTTAAACACTGAAAACTGACCTGACACTGTTTCAATTTACCATAATCTTCTATGTGAAGCTGCTTTGACACAATCTACATTGTAAAAGCGCTATAGAAATAAAGGTGAAATGAATTGAATTTAATATTTTCTACAGTACAGTTGATGTCTACCAGTGTAGTGCACAGCAGTGATAGACAGACTTGACTAATAAATGTTCTGATCATGGTTGCGAAAACTAATGCCTTCAGCAAACGGAGAGCGAGGTCTGTGTGCTTCTTCATCAGACACTGTCCATAGTCTCTGTCTCTCTGTGTGTTTCTCCATAGATCAGACATGAAGAGGCGTTTGGAGAGGTGGAAGTTCACAGGTACCATCTCTCATCTCTCATTTCATTCATTGTCTACTAATGTCTGTCTGTCGCTTAACAATTGACCTTTTAAAATCGCTTTTTTCCACCTATCTAGACCTCTTAGTGTACAAAAATATTTGAATATAATTATTTTTTCCCCTATTTTCTCCTACATTCTCTAAGGATTCTCACTTGACCCTGAGAGCCCAGTGATTTCTGTTTGTGCTTTGGGCCATAAGAAATAGATTTAGGAGATCAAACGAACAGAAAAGGTTTTTAATTACCATTGCTGAATATCTAGAAAGCAGAGTGTTACTGTGGTTAATTGAGTCCAAAATTACAATAATAAAAAGATAAATAAATAAATACATATACTATATGTATATATAAAATAAATTCATACATGGACAGCACAAGTCACATTTACAAAATCCAATTTGTACATTCAAAACACAATTCAGAAATACAAAAAATTCATGAATTCACTAATAAAAATCATAAATATTTTCAGCAAATGAATTGGATTTGTATGTATTATGAATTATTTTTTGAATTACGAACTGGATTTGTGCATTTTAGAATCACGTTTTGATTTTACAAACTAAATTAGTGTATTTTTGAATAGTGTTTTGAATTCTCAAATTAAATTTGTGTATTTATGAATCGTGTTTTAAATTTACGAATTGGATTTGTCTATTTTTGAAATTACATAAAATATACAGTTGAAGTCAGAAATATTAGCCCCCCCGAATTATTAGCTCCCCTGTTTTTTTCCCCTTTTTAACAGAGAGCAGATTTATTCAACACATTTCTAAACATAATAGTTTTAATAACTCATCTCTAATAACTGATTTCTTTTATCTTTGCCATGATGACAGTAAACAATATTTGACTAGATATTTTTCAAGACGCTTCTATACAGCTTAAAGTGACATTTAAAGGCTTAACTAGGTTAATTAGGTTAACTAGACAGGTTAAGGTAATTGGGCAAGTTATTGTATAACGATGGTTTGTTCTGTAGACTATCGAAAAAAAGTATTTTGACCTTAAAATTGTGTTTAAAAATTTAAAAACTGCTTTTATTCTAGTCGAAATAAAACAAATAAGACTTTCCCCAGAAGAAAAAATATTATCAGACATACTGTGAAAATTTCCTTGCTCTGTTAAACATCATTTGGGAAATATTTAACAAGGAAACAAAAATTCAAAGAGGGGCTAATAATTCTGACTTCAACTGTGTGTGTGTATGTATATATATATATATATTTAGAATTTGTTATTTAAAATATTTATTATCTTATTTTTTATCTTACATCTATTTTATTTTAAACTTAAAATTAAAACTTTTTACTTAAAATTATTTTAAGAAAAACATTATTTTTGAGTAAATTTTAAAAAGCTAATATTTTATTAATAAATTCATTAATTAATTTTCTTTTCGGCTTAGTCACTCTATTTATCAGGGGTCGCCACAGTGGAAATAACCGCCAACTTATGCAGCATATGTTTTACACAGCGGATGCCTTTCCAGCTGCAACCCAGTACTGGAAAACACCCATAGATGCTCTTATTTACACACATTCCCTACAATTTAGCTTACCCAATTCCCCTATAGCACATGTCTTTGGACTGTGGGGTAAACCGGAGCACCCAGAGGAACCCACACCAACACGGGGAAAACATACAAACTCCACACAGAAATGTTAACTGACCCAGCCGAGACTCAAACCACCAACCTTCTTGCTGTGAGGCGACAGTGCTGTTAATTTAACAAAAAAACTTTTCAGTTATTATTCACTTGTTTTTAAATGTAGTGTTATAAATAAAAAAAATATTTTGATTTATTAAGTTTTAGCTTCAACTTTCTATTTCTATTTCAAGAGTTTGCACTTAGATATAGTTTGACAAATGTTAGCTGGTTTGGCATGCTGTCCCGGGAGAGAACCCTGAGCTCTGAGATAGTTGAGCCCAGGGCTCCCGCCAGGTCTATGGAGCATATAAGGGGAGTAGCGAGATCAGGTGGTTCTCAAGAGCTCCCCGTGGTAAAAGAAGAAAAAGGGGGGAAGAAGGGGTAGATGGGGGGTTTCTTCGAAAATGAAGATAAGGGAGTGATTTTTCCTAGGCTACTTATAGTGAGTTTGAATTGGTCTGATTGGCTAGCTAATGATTGTAGATGAGAGATCAGCTGCGGTCAATCATATCACGTGTTCCTCTCGAAATTTGTTTGTGAAACTTCACTTAATTTAAAGGACACCTAGGTTGCCCACTTTTTCCAGATTTAATATAAGTCTTTTGTGTCTTCAGAATGTGTCTGTAAAGTTTCAGCTCAAAACACCCATCAGATTATTTATTATAACTTTCATAAGTTTCTATTGTATAGCTCTGAGCAGCAGGTAGCAGTTTTTGTGAACTGTGCCTTTAAGGCTAGTCCTCGGCGCCCACCATTCCCACGTGCCTGTAAGTGTGCCTTAATCTCCTCCTTCGGCTGCATCAGACAACAGACAGACAAGAAGGAAGCAGATCTCATGTAACGTTTGTGAGAAATACTACAGTAAGAACTTTACTAATGAGTATTTGATGCATTTGTTGTGGAGCTGCAATGATGAGTCACACACAATGTCGTTACAAAGTTCACGCACACACACAAACACAGCGCGGACACGCACACACACAGACAGCGCGCGAGTTAAGCTTTGCACTCTTTTTGCACGCAAATGTGACAGGATACAGGTTAATACCCACTGCTGTATGGATATCTGTTACGTTAATCTACAAAATAAACCTGATTTAATGTCCACAAACCGGGATTGTCTTCTTTTATAATTGTTCTGACATGCGGCTGTGTTGATGAAGTAAAGCTGAAGTAAATTGCTGTAAAATGTTTTAAAACATTTTAAACTGGTAAAACTCACTTTTGATCACATTTTATTCCCGGTTGCTTTTCGCACATCCTGTCTTGTTGAAATGATTATACACGTTACTATGGAGATATGATAATACGCAGGTGTCAATCAATTCGGAGGGCGGGGGGACCGCACTCCTACGTCAAGTTAACGGTCTGAAAACCGCTCCAATTGGTCCATCGTTTTTATGTTGTTAAAGTGAAAAAAAAGGACTGGGTGTGTTTAAATCACCCCAATATGACGGTCTACACTATACCTACACATATGCCTGTCCAAACAGCTTGAAAAGTAGATTTTTCACCATAGGTGCCCTTTAATTTATTTTATTATAATAAAAGAGTTTAAATTACTAAACAAGTTTAATTTTACTACTAAAATGACTGAAACTGAAATTTAAATAACTAAAATCTAATTAAAGTAACAAAAAATATACAAAGTTTCCTAAATCTTAAGCTAAATTAAAGAGAACACCCCCCCCCTCCCAAAAAAAATCTAATTTAAAATAGTAGTAAAATATCTATAATACTATACTGTAATAATATAATTCAATATTATTTTAATATAATATAAAAAAAACAATAATAATATAAAACTGTAATAATTTAATTTATATTTACACCACTAACACTAAGGCAGAGATATGTGACTTCATATCAAATATTATTACACAAACAACTACATCTCGTTGTCCTGAAAGGTTGAATCTTAAGACTGACATGCACAAATGCTGATCAGTCAATGAGACTTTATGCTGTCTTTATCGCCCTCTTCTGGCTGCTCTTCTACTTTTCCCTGCTCTTTTTATCCTTTCACTATTGAGTCAGATGTGCTCTAGCTCTTCAAGCTCTGTGTTTTGTTGGATTGCAGGCTTGTCAACATGGATTTGCCCAACATTTGGAGCATCTTCTTTTCTACGGTGCAGACACCACCTCCCAGAATGCATCAGGAAACACCGCCCTCCACATATCTGCCCTTTACAACAAGGTAATTTGAGATTTAGCTGTAAACCACAAATGCAGATGTGACCATGGTGTTATCCAGTGCTTTTTAGTATTATTTAAATGCTATTATTTTTTTTTCATGTATGCTATTTCTTGTGTTTTCTATTATTTTTGTTGTTTATTTTCTTATGTATTCATTTAAATAGAATTTAATTGAGTTTAATTGAGTTTGCTTTTTATTTATTTGTTTGTTTAAATGTTTTTGCCATACACTTAAAGTAAATAATTTTGTTTGTTTACATATCATTTAGTTGAGTTGAGTTTACTTTCAGTTTGTTTGTTTTATTGAAGTTATTTTATTTCCATCTAATATATTTTATTAAAATTATACATTTCAACAAGTTGTGAGTGTTATGTTTTGGAACTTAAATATATAAAAATAAAAGTTTAAATTCAAAGTTGAAGTTAAAATGAAATAATATAAATACTAAATATTATAATATTATTGTTAAAGTACTTAATATAAAATAAATAAATCTCAGGGAAGCATTACAATATGAAAAATGGGAGCATACATTTTCTCAATTGGTATAAAAAATTGTATTCATTTCTGATAGTTGTCTCATTTTAATTGAACATTTTTCATAAAGATGTATAATATTATAATATAATAAGTAAATAAAAGTGTATATCTCTGTAGAGTAGAGAAAAAATAACCCTGTTGTATTACAATTAGTTTGATTGACATCTCCTCTGTCCAATCAGGAGAGCTGCGTCCGGGTCCTTCTTTACCGAGGAGCCAGTAAGGAGATGAAGAACAAACATGGCCACACCCCCTTCCAGGTAATGTCTGGGTGTTATCAGTTCAGTCCCAGATTAGTTCTTTTTCCTCACTGGTACTGAACTATCAAAATAATGAATTCCTTCAATGTAGATTTTTAGATTGCCTTATTGAAATTTACACTGCCGGACAAATCATTGCTGTATTTTTACAAAGTCTCACCAAGCCTGCAATTGTTTGATCCAAAGAACAGCAAAAACAGTAACTATTTTAAATATTGTTCATTCATTCATTTTCTTTTCGGCTTAGTCCCTTTATTAATCTGGGTTCGCCACAGGGGAATGAACCGCCAACTTATCCAGCATATGTTTTATGCAGTAAATGCCCTTTTAGCTGCAACCTATAACTGGGAAACACTCTACACAATTCACCTATACCACATGTTTTTTGGACTTGGGGAAACCGGAGCACCCCACGCCAACACGGGGAGAACATGCAAGCTCCACACAGAAACGCCAACTGACCCAGCCGAGGCTTGAACCAGCAACTGTTCTTGCTGTGAGGCGATCATACTACCCACTGCGTTAAATATTGTTATACTATTCAAACTTACTCGTCTCTTCTTTTAATATATTTTCAATTGTAATTTAATAATTGTGATTTCAGTGCTGGGGTGGCACGGTGGCTCAGTGGTTAACGATGTCATCTCAGAGCAAGAAGGTTGTTGCTTCGACTCCCGACTGGGTCAGTTGGCGTTTCTGTGTGGAGTTTGCATGTTCTCCCCGTGTTGGCGTGGGTTTCCTCCGGGTGCTCCGGTCTCCCCCACAGCCCAAACACATGCGCTATAGAGGAATTGAATAAACTAAATTGGCCGTAGTGTATGAGTGTGTGTGTGTGTGAATGCAAGCTGGAAAGGGATCCGCTGCATAAAACATATGCTGGAATAGTTGGTGGTTCATTCCGCGGTGGTGACCCCTGATAAATAAAGAACTAAGCCAAAGGAAAATGAATAAAGGAATGATTTCAATGCTGAATTTTTTGAATAATTTCTCCAGTTACACAATCCTTCAAACATTTATTATTATTATTATTATTATTATTATTATTATTATTATTATTATT
>CAIGQZ010032287.1:3629305-3648933 GCA_903798205.1 Danio tinwini
TTATTATTATTATTATTATTATTATTATTATTATTATTATTATTATTATTGGTAGTAGTAGTATTAGTAGTAGTACTAGTAGTAAAAAAATAACAGTTGAGTTTATTTTTTCAGGATTATTTGATGAATAGAAATATCCAAAGATCAACATTTATCTGAAATAAAAAGCTTTTGTAATGCACTATACCTTTCAAAAAGTATTCAGTATTACTGTGTTTGTAAAAAAAAAAGAATTCTCGAAATTAATATTTTTATTTAGCAGGGATGCATTGTCATGGCACGTTGAAGAGATGTAAACAAGAGGTAGGATCCAAGTGCATTTAATGAAGAATTAATCGTGCAGATAACAGAAAAAGAACGGGACATCCAAAAATCAAAAGAACAATAATAAACAAAACAAGAATCTTAGGTAAGGTACTGGAACACAGCACATGAACAACATACCATACAAAAACAAATGGGTGCAGAGTGTATAAATAGTCCAAACAATCAATAGTGACAGGATTCAGCTGTGTGTGTGATCACTGGAAGTGAAACCTGGTGTATGTGTAGCGGAATAAAGGGATTTGTAGTTCATTACTGAATTTTAGTTCACCAGCGATCTATGCAGTCCTCGATCGCTGGTGAACATGACATGCATTCAATTGGTCAAAAGACATTTATCTGATTTATCAAAAAGACATTGATATAGACATTTATAATATCACAAAAGGTTTATATTTCAGATAAATGTTCTTCTGACCTATGAAAAATCTCTGAAAAAGCAAATTAATGCGAATAAACAATTTTTTCTTAATGATTTCTGAAGGATCGTGTGGCTGTTGTAATTGTGCTAAAAATTCAACTTTGAAATCACAGAAATATATTACATTTAAAAATATATTCAAGTAGAAAACAGTTCATTTAAATAGTAAAAATATTTCAAAATGGTAGTTTTTGCTGTTCTTTGGATCAAATAAATATCGGCTTGGTGAGACTTCTTTGAAAAAATCTTACTGTTCTAAAATTTATGACCGGTGGAGCACACTGCGTTGCTGTTTGTACAGGTTGCTGTGATGTCTGGGCATTTTGAGCTTGGAGAAATCATCAAAAATCACAATGACGCAGATGTTGGTGAGTGTACATCTTTAAAAGAAAAAAGGAGCTATTTTAATCCCGTTTTAAAGCAGTGTCCCATGCATTCTTCGTGAAAATGTCAAAACCCATAATGCACTGCGACAAGCGCAACGGAAGAAACTCATCCAAGATGCTGACAAATCAAGAGAAATGGTAAGGAATGTGATTACTTCATATAGTTAATATAAATAAAATAAACACATGCATTTTTTAATTAACACTGTTCTATGTTCTGTTTTTGGTAATGGTCATAGAGTTAAATGTACTTGAAAAAGTAATAAAATATATATATTTTTAAAAAATCTACTCATTTTAGGTATAGTGATAAATAACAAACAACCATTTAATCCAATACACAATGTTTGCTCAACCCATTTTGAACCATTTACTCAATATTAGCGTAATTTTAATGTCACGATTTTATAGTGTTAAAAGGTCCTATCCTACAACCGCCACAATATGCGGAACAAGTGTTTTTTCTTATAGTTTCAGCCTAGCATAGGTATCATTTTCACATCATGCACCACGTTGTTTAAATAGCAAATGCATTTGTGCACCCATGGGTGTGCTGGTCTGAATAAAAAATGTGTTAAGGCACACTGTCGGCCCTATTTGGAGGCAGCTGAAATAGACTGTTCCATTGATTAACTAAGAACTGCTCTAAAGTCAATGGCACAGTTTGTTTATTTATTTCTTACTGTTTTTATTTTTTATTTAAAGAGTGCCTGATGGCTCGTTTCCACTGAATGGTACAGTATAGTACGGTACGGGTCGGTACGGGTCACCTTTATCAGGCTTGCATTTCCACTACCAAGGGTACCCTTTTGAGTTTAAGTCAACGTCATTCTCGCTCGAATGAATGTCTACAATAAAGCTGCACAGGTCGTTCACATATCATATGAGAAGCACTTCTCACAAAACAGATGCTTTAAACACATAAATACTTGTGTATAAATGTTTATTACTAACTTTTCTATGAACATAATTTGATTATAGCTGCAGATCAATGGCAGTGCGAAATAGCCTACTGTAACGGACACATATTGAACCTTACAGTCTCCGATATGTTACCAATTACAGATAAACTACACACAGCAGACATTTAGTCCTTATTTGAGCTCAATAACAACACGCAACATACAGACCACAGTCAGTGCAAACCTCTCATCTGTGTATGTAGTCTTCAGCAGCACATGTAGCCTCTGTTAGAGAGTAATTTTGTCATTCAGAGTTTATAATAGTCCAAATGGCGAGGATAAACATGGCAGTTTGTTCATGATTCAGGTTGCTGAAACAATTTGCTCCTGTGTTTTGTCGGGCTTCTCCTTTTTTTTGCGCTTCACTCTCACGTTTGTCTTTTTCTTTTCTGAAAGGATCAGACGTCGAAGACACTTCAATAATCACACACACATTATTATCATCAGCTAAAGAAGTTTGTTATATTAAATATAGACATGATTGCGAGCTCTCTAGAGAAAGCGAAAACCGCTCACACTTTTAGACGGCCTCGTAAAATGCATGTACACGTTACTTATTGCACACACACGGTTTCACAGCAGCACACAAATATATTTAAACATGAAGAAATAAAACATGGCGTCACGGTGGCGCAGTGGGTAGCACAATAACCTCAAAGCAAAAAGGTCTCTGATTTGAGCCTCAGCTGGGTCAGTTGGCATTTCTGTGTGGAGTTTGCATGCTCTCCCTGTGTTCGCGTAGGTTTCCTCCGGGTGCTTTGATTTCCCCCACTGTCCAAACACATGTGCTATAGGGTAATTGAACAAGCTAAATTAACCGTAAGAGTGTATGGGTGTTTCCCAGTGTTGGGTTGCGGCTGGAAGGGCATGCGCTGCGTAAAACATATGCTGAAGAAGTTGCCGGTTCATTCTGCTGTGGCAACCCCGGATTCGTAAAGGGACTAAACCGAAAAGAAAATGAATGAATGAATGAATGTGAATTATGATTATAAACAAACGCTACCTTCTCCTCCTTCCTCTTAGTGGACTTTGATGAATCCGGCTTGGTCTGTAGATGATCTTTAATCTCGTGCATAAGCAGATTCTGTGTTCTGTTATGAAGTCTTATAACAGTCATGGTTTATAAAGTCAATGTAAATAGTGAATCCATCGGACCCGACCACAACTTGCTCGTAACTCTTTCCCTGACATACCCGTAAATTAGGAGAAAATGTTCTGGGTGCACCAACCATTTTTCCTGTACTTAAATGATAAAAAGTGGATTCAGACAGCAGGTGACCATGAGCTTAGACCATTAAAATATAGCCCTGAACATTAAACTGCTAATATTAAAATAAGCATTCGGTCGAAATTGTCAGTTGTCTCTCACATCATTAATTTCTTACCAAATTACCTGCCAATTCAGTACTTTTAAAGACAGTTGCCTTTGTAGACAGTAGACATTGCAATGGCAAATTATTTTCTTGCTATTAACAAGAAATATATATTTTAATGTGAAGACTGACATTCAATAAAGTCAGACAACGTTTGTCTTTTAATTGCTTTAATTCTCTGGAGAATGATCAGTTGGCACACAGACAGCCTCTCTGACCAAAAAGATCCCAAGCATGGGCTCACAGGCATTTTTTTAAAGACAGTGTTGAAATAGATAAGAACTTCTCTACAGCTCCTTAACTCTTAAACAATCAGTAGATTAAACATGGCTCTAATAACACAATGATTGTACTTCAGCAAAATCTTAATCAATCATCAATATATAATTGTCAGTTAGGGCTGAACAATATATCGTTTGAGCATAGATATCGCAATGTGTGTATCCGCAATGGTCACATCTATTTATTAAAGATTAAGATATTGGGAATTAGGAGTTGACATTTCATCCTCTACTTGGGAGGAGGGTCTGAGTCGTATTCATTCTTGCTCTGTAAATGTAAGACTACAGCTTATACAATTTAAAGATTACACTATACTAAAGTTAATAAGCTGTTAACTTTGTTAATAAGCTGTTAACTAAACTTAATAAACTGTATCCTTCTATCTCTCTTTTGTGTGATAAATGCAAAGGCGCAGTCGGGACCTATGGTCATATATTCAATCAATCAATCAAGCCTTTATTTGTCACATATACCTCCATGTATTCACATACACTGACATATAGTGAAATTGGACCCCCCCGACCATACACAAACATAACATTTCAGGGAGAGACAGGTCAACGGGAGGTAGCATTTAGAAAAAAAGGAAGCAAGATACATAAAGAAAGATATGCAAAAAAAACTCCCTCTCACCCTGCTCTTAAATTAGGGCAGAGTGTGACCAGGGAATTAAAAAAGCCTTGGCAGTAGCACATAAACACATAGACAAGACAAAACATCGCAACAGGGAATTGGAACAGGGGATGTGGATATAGTCCGGTAAGGGCGGGCAGCCATCCGTCCTGCAGCTGTGAGAAGCGCTGGTCGCAGACCCGCTTACCCCCTCCAGTGGGTGAAAGCACACGAAGGCGTTGGATAAGGGCTCGGTAATGAAAGTCTTATCTGTAGCTGTGTATGTGTGTGTGTGTAAGCCTGTAGAGTCCAACAGGTGTCCTTGACAGGGAGCAGGAATTTCAGAGCGTCTCCTTATCTTGCTATCCGAGAGAAGTTGTTTTTCTCCAGCCGAGGCCATCTGGCTGGGAAAACACTGGGAGCCGAAAGAGAAGAAAGTATTTCAAATTTAGGTCAATATCTGCCAATTTTACGATATTTAATGTCCGTCACTGGTCTCCAGTCCTGGCCAAATCTTGTTGCAAAGCCGATAATTTCACCCCGATGTTTTCAAATTTGCGGTCTAATACAGCAGTCTGATTAGCAGCATACCTGCCCATTATAGTTTCAATCAAGCAGGCCAGCTTGGTGGGGTTTTGAGCAGCACTGACCGCTTTTATCAATCGTCGATACCCCAGGGCCCCGCATAAGCCCATCAGCAGAAACCCTGTCATCAAAGTTCCGAATAGGTAGATATCTTTAATATCCTCCAGGGACAGAGCAGCCAGGCACATGACACGCCACTTCTCCCACCCGTCCATCACGTATCCAGCTGCAAACGTCCCGGCAGGACAAGTGGGCTCTCCCAAGCCCAAACTTCTCATTGAGAAGATGGTGTCAATCGCGTTCAGAGACCAGTTGATCAAATCCATAATTCCTTATTCGTTTGGATAGCAGGGCACGGAGAGCCTCAGAGATAGAATAAGACGAGACAAGAAGAGCCAGCCAGTGAAGATAAGGGACGGAGAGGGAAAAAGTGTGACCGCCTTCGTCGAGAGCCAAAGAAGACTCTGGTCCTGTCCAGAAGTATCTGAATTTTGGAAAAGTATCTTCTGGCTTTACTCCCAGGCTTTTGAAATGGACATTAAAATTGATGTAGAAATAGCACTGTTTGGATGTTTAGACCAGGCTCTAACTTGGCCTAAACATCAACAACTCTCCCTTATGTTGCTGGCCAACAGAGTGATTCTGATGGAGTGGAAATCCATGACACCTCCAAATTCTTTAAAATGGTTGGCTGAAATGGTTTCTGCCCTCAAGCTGGAAAGGTTATGTTTCTCTAGATTTGGCAAACAGAAGTTGTATGACAAAATATGGGCCACTTTCCTTAGATGTATAGACCAATTACTATGTTTGTGAACATTCAGGATGTGCACGCAGGGAGTTGGCAGAAAAAAACAGGAGCGCTACCATTTACAGCGAGGGAATGACATCCGATGCGGTACACAGTTTGTTGTTGTCTTAGAATTACGTTATATTGATTACATATTATATATATTATTTACATAATGCTTTCAGCGTATTATAACAGTTTGTCACCCAGTGATAAGCACAGTGATTCTGCAAAATTAACATTAAAGTGAGCGGCGTTTGTCTGACAGGTCCATTTGCGATAGCACCCTCCCAATGGATATTGAATAAGACGAAATGACCAAGCATCAGCCAGAAATATACAATCTCATTATAACTCCAAGGGATTTTACAAGAGAGAAGTTAAAGGCCTACAAATGTTTGTATGCCAACAATTGTGCTCTGTGTGGTCATGTGCAAGAAATAATGTTCCCTGATTACCAGATTCAAAACTATGTAGTGCTAAAAACCGAGGTTCTGCCGAGCCAAAGACAAGGAAAAAAGACAGAGCTAACGTTATACAAGGCCTGGGTAATCATCAACAGCAAAACTGCATTCTGACAGCGAACGGCACCTGTACGGCAGGCCCAGGGTATGTGAACTTACACACACAGGTAAAGTTGGTTTTATATTCACACATTC
Organism: Danio tinwini; assembly: GCA_903798205.1. NCBI lineage: Eukaryota > Metazoa > Chordata > Actinopteri > Cypriniformes > Danionidae > Danio > Danio tinwini. The sequence continues at coordinate 3,635,697 of CAIGQZ010032287.1, forward strand.
AGACTTTCTCCTTAATAATATCATTGCATAAAAGTATTATTTGCAAACTCTAAATAGCGAAATCATATTAGCAGCCAATGACTATCAAAGTACAACATTGTTCACAGTCAAATAAACTGTTCATGTTGTTTTCAAGTCACACTTGCAGGTTATTTCAGACCGAATACTCAAAGTGCCGTGGTAAACATTATAGGGAGTGTGTCACAAGTTGTCACTAAATGAATGTGTAAAACCAACTTTAATAACTTACACTTTCACGTTTCATTCTTAGCATTCAGTGTCCGCAGTTTATTTAACCATATGTTACTGTTTTTGCTGAAATCATTGCTGCAATCAAAAACGAGTAATGTGTATGATTCAGCATAGCCTGAACTTACCTGATATAACATGAGAACTGCAGAGTCCAGCATTTATAATTAGGTCGTCACTTCATTCAGTTCCCTTTTAGCCAAAGACGTCTGCAGTCGGCTTGAAAGCAGTGTGGTGTATGGTAAAAGTTAAGTTTTCTATTTTTGGACTTTTGAATTTGGCATCCTACCGTAAGACACAACATGTTTGCTATTGAAGCCGGTCTTTTTTGCAACCGGGGACTCGTGTGACGTCATGTGTGATGTAGGTTGGTAATTCGTCTATAGGTTAATAATGTTTCTGTAATAATTTATTTTTGGAAAATATATATTTTTCTCTCTCTCTCCTTCCTTTTTACATGTCATTCTATTTTGTTTCCTATTCCATTAGTCTGGCTGAGATTTTTATTTTATTTATTTTTTGATGGTGCTGTATTATTGCTGTATTTTTGCTAGTGTTTTGGTGCATGTTCTAGTTAGTATTAGGTAATAACACAGAGATAACTTTGTTAACATATATACATGATGTACACTATTTAGTGTGATGTTTTTACAAAAACTTATAAACAAAGTAAAAATAAAGTAAAAAAAAGGAAAATAAAGGAAATAAAGTAAAAAAAAATTAAGATATTATTAAATATTATTTATACAATGATAACCATGTTATTTTATGTTTGATTGTCGTTTTTATACATGCTTGTAATTCATTATATTTTATGCAAATGTACTGTATAGAAAAAGTCTTGATCACCCCAGTTAATCTAATGAATGAAATCTTTCCAAATAGAGCTATTCAAATCATCTGGTGAAACTATATTTATATTACAATATATATCGCAGCAAAATATTATATTATTATACTTTTATGTATTTTTCTTCTTGTTTTTATTGTATGTTGTCCTTACATTACCAGAAATGTGTCTTTAATGAAATGTATTATCATTCATTCATTCATTTTCGGCTTAGTCCATTTATTAATCTGGGGTCGCCACAGCAGGATGAACCACCAACTTATCCAGCATATGTTTTTGCAGCGGATGCCCTTCCAGCTGCAACCTATCACTGGGAAAAACCCATACACACTCATTCACACTCATACACTATGGACAATTTAGCTTACCCAATTCCTCTATAGCGCATATGTTTGGACTGTGGGGGAAACCGGAGCACCCAGGGGAAACCCACGCCAACACGGGGAGAACATGCAAACTCCACACAGAAACGCCAACTGACCCAGCCGACGCTCGAACCAGTGATCTTCTTGCTGTGAGGCGAACGTGCTACCCACTGCGCCACCGTGCAGCACATTATTATTATTATTATTATTATTATTATTATTATTATTATTATTATTAATGCCAGATTTTTCCAGTATTGTGCAGCCTTATTATCAGTCATCAATACTCAAAATTTCCATCACATCAAGACAGCTTCCTAGGTTTTGAAATGGAGCCCATCTCTAACCTTTTGTTCTTTCCTCTTTAGTTCCGTTTTTGGAAACTCCCAAATATGCTTCTCACTTTATGGACGGTGGGTTGAATCAGCCTCTGTCAACCGGTCTTCAGCATCCTCACCCGCTGCTCCGCGCCAAGAGCGAGAACACGATGACCACCATCATGGATCCTGCAGTGATGCCTGCGGCTGCCAGTGTACCACCCGCTCAGGTATAGCATCAGCTCATGCAGGTAAACTTTGATCTCCCCCTCAAAAATGCAGACATCATCTGTTTATTCTGGTTTTAATCAGACTCAGCGCAGAGCCTCTTTCGCTATGAGGAGCTCCAGCAGTCCCCGCGGAGCCCGAACTCGCTCACCATCTCGTGGCAGAGAAGGAGGAGAAACGGACGAGAAACACCACAAACAACGAGGCAGACAGGGGTCAGTTCACATACATGCTGTCAGTCTGCCATTAAATATACACAGTCATAGTCAAAATTATTGGCATCCTTGGTAAATAGAAACTATTTTTGAATAACTGTTTTTAAAAAAATGCAATACTTAATTAAGTAATGGAAAAATAGTCATTAACAAAATATGAAAATATTTTATGTTTATTTTATATTTGTATCTGTATTTATAAACTGCTAACTAACGTTTATTAATGTAGAGTTAATGCTTAACAGATAATGAGTTAACTGTTTGCTGATGCTTAATAAATGATTCATAGTGTGTAGTTATTATTAAGTGTTACCATTAAAATAATTTATTATTAATTGTTAGAATTATTAATATGTTAGAATTATTATTATTATTATTGTTATTTTCATTACACTTTTACTTTTAAATTTGCTTTTTCATTTTATTTTTGGCAATTTTTGTCTTTTTTTTCAGCTTTGTAGATGGAAACCTAGATGAAAGTGATTATTGTAGCTCTTACTTGTTCCTGTAAAAGCTGAAAATCCAGTAAAATGTCAATTTTAGCTGTTTATTTACCTATTGTGGCTCTGCAAACACTGAGAAACAGCAGAGAAGAGAGGAAGAAGAAGAGTTCAGTCTGTGCTGCAGATCATCATCAGCTCTCAGCAGGTCTGAAGTTCAAACCCATGGAAATGAGAAGCACCTCAGGACATCATAAATTAATAAATGAATTTCCCAGGATGCCTCGGGTTGTAATTACATTTGTTTTCTTTTAGTTTACCGCTTCAATTGATTTCCATGCTGGTAAACGTTCCTTTGGTGCCTGAATAATCTCAGACTGTCTGACTTTTCCGGGTCAAATTTCTCACCAAAATCAAAACAAAATACTATAAAGAATATTTTGCTAACAGGAGCAGCATAGTGGCTTGCCTTACAGCAAGAAGGTTGCTGGTTTGAGTCCCAGGCGGGTCAGTTGGCATTCGCTTTCTTTAGTGTGTAATGTTTTTTTAAACACTGTTTTTATTGATTTTAGTAGCTTTTAACATGTACAACAGAAATCAAAATCAAACATACAAAATAATAATAATGATAACAAATGAAAAGTAAAACAACAAAAATTGAAATAAATAAATAAATAAATAAAAATTATAATAAAAAATTATACAAACATATTAGTAAATGCATGTACTTAAGCATACAATATAGAGGTACATCATATAACGACAACGGTATATCAATTGCAGGTAATACAAATTATACAGAGAAAAGATTTGTATCAACTTCCTTTAGGAAACCTACAAAGGGATTGCAAATTTTGAAAAACTTTTCAGGTTTTCTCTTGATTACATAAGTTAATTTTTCTAAAGCCAAACAATAAGACAGTTCCCGCAACCATTGTCCAAAATTCAGACTTTCTGTATTTTTCCAAAAACGAGCCATTATAAATGTTGCATGTAATAAACAGAAAGTTAACAGTTTCTTATCTGAACTAGTAAAAATGCTTGTAATAGGAAACATATTTAGAATACACAGTTTTGGGCATTTGGGTATATCCTGTTTTAATGCTGAAGATAAAAAATGTAGAATTTTCTCCCAAAAATGTTCAACCAAGGGACACTTCCATAAACAATGATATAAAGTTCCTATCTCTTTATTGCATTTTATGCATTGATCAGGAACGTTCGGATTAAATTTGTGAAGTAATTCTGGAGTTATGTACAGCCTCATATTCCATTTATATTGCAGAAGTTTGAATCGTGTGTTAATTGTCTGGGTTTGTGCCTTCAGACAGATACTCTGCCATTCATCTTCTGTGATACTCTCTCTCATATCTTGACACCATGCCAAACGTTTATTTTCTGTACTTTCCTTGCAATTAGCGGAAATTAGTCTGTAAAATAAAGAAATTTGTCCAACCCATAAAAATGGTTTAAAGTAATATATTCTAAAGACGATATATATTTAGTGTGTAATGTTACTCTTTAAGAAAAAAAATGGCAAAGTCACAAAATAATTGAATGAATTTTCTTCAATGAATGAATGCAGTATTAAAGTATCACAATTTAAATCATTAGTTGAGTTGGTAGTAGAAGTGTGTTGCACACAAATTTAATATACACATGCTATTAACTTTTTACAGTCACTTACATTGACAAAATGATTAACTAGACAAGCAAGCTATTAAACTAAATTATGGCACGGTGGCTAAGTGGTTACCACTGTTGCCTCACAGCAAGAAGGTCACTGGTTCGAGTCCTGGCTCCACTTCTGTGTGGAGTTTGCATGTTCTCCCCGTGTTGGCATGGGTTTCCTCCGGGTTTCCCCCACAGTCCAAACACATGCGCTATAGGCTATATGCGCTTTATAATTTATTTTTTACAGTGTACAACTGATACAACTACAACAACGTCTCCTACTACTACTACTGATACTACTACAGTAATCACTAGTACTACAACATCTACATCAACAACATCTACTACCTCTGATACTACTACACAGACTACTACTACTACTACACCAACACCTTTACTACTTCTGGTATACACCAACGACATCTACTACTACAGAAACTACTACAACTGCTACTTCAACAATCCCAACTACAAATACAATCGTTACTACTACAATGACTACTACACTGTAAAAAATAAATTGTTGAGAAAACATAAAAAAAACAAGGCAACTTGATGCAGTAAGAACTTCTCTCAACAACTGTTTTTTAGTTCTTCTCAGTAACAATATTTTGTTCAGCTAACATCATTTAGTTTATTCATGCAATGTTGATTATCGTATTTTGCTAATAAAGATATTCTTGTCAAATCAACTGATGCAACAGTTACTCGTTTTTTTCTGTTTAGTGGATTATTTAAAAAAATTGCTAAATAAGTAATTAGTACTAGTTAGCATATCATCCTTTTTTTAATCATTTTATTTTAAAAAATACAAACACAAACTTACTATTTCATTCATTCATTCATTCATTTTTCTTTGGCTTGGTCCCTTTATTTATCTGGGAAGGCCACAGTGAAATGAACAACAACTTATCCGGCATATGTTTTACACAGTAGATGCCCTTCCAGCTGCAACCCAGTACATGGAAACACCCATTCACACTCACACCTGTACCGCATGTCTTTAGACTGTGGGGGAAACCGGAGCAGCTGAAGGAAACCCACATGAACACAGGGTTGTCAACTGACTCAGCCAGGTCTTGAACCAGCAACCTTCTTGCTGTGAGGTGACTGTGCTACCAATTGCGCCACTGTCACCCTTCTTACAAGCATCAGATAAACAAGTGTAGTTTTTGATAGTCACGTCACGCATGTGTGAATTGTTTAAATATCAACATTCCTGTTCAACACAAAACTGTTTGTCCAGAAAACTCAGTTATACATGTAGACATAACATTTTAGCGAATATTGTTGACATAACATACATTTTTATGTAGATCAATAGTTATTCACAATTCCTAGTATATATGACAGAAAAAATACAGTGTGCTGAACAAATGGTGATACATTTTTTTACAGTGTACTACTACTACTACATCTACTACCACTACTACAACAACTACAGCAACCTGAATAATGACAATGGTAGAAATACTTGTAATAATTATAATGAGGAGATAACTGGAGGACGAGTCAGAATAGTAATGATAATAATGGTAACATGAGTAAAAGTCATACTATTAATGATAATAGTGAGGAGGTGAGGGGAGGTTTGGAAATCAGGAAGAGGACCAAAAATGATAATAATGAATAACAATAGTAATAATAATAATAATAGTAAGTAAGAAAGGAAACAGGAGAAGAAAAAGGAAAAAAAAAACAAAACTGAAAAGGAAAGGGAAGAGTGGGAAAAAAAAGTAGAATAATAAAGCGCTGCAAACAAAACAATGAGAATAATAATAAAAAAATGTTACTATAATAATGATAATATACAAATAATAAAAACTAAAAGTAAAGAATAATATTAAAAAGAAGAATTTAACTAACAATTTGATGAATTAATAATAGTAGTATAATAATAATAATAATAGATCAAGAGGTGGGTCGGGAAACGTGAGGACTACAATACACTTACGCCGACAACAACAACAAAAAAATAAAAAAACAATAAATATAATAACTAATAACTAATGTTAACTAGCATGAATAAATACTGTGATAAATGTATTGTTCGTTGCTTGTTCCAGTTAGTAATTTTTTTTTAATAACATTAACTAATGCAACCTTATTGTAAAGTGTTACCATGTTGTCTTTATTCGGATTTGACTTCTTTATAACAAAACCTAATGATAAGGATCATCACCAATCACTTTAGAAAAGAAGTATTAAATGTTTATATTACATTAATGAGAAGAGAAATTGGCTGAAGTGTTGTGAAAATGCTTAATAGCCCTAAATATAGCCTTTTAATATTTTCCCATATTTGAAGCATTTCTTAATGATTTCTTCTGCTTTTGGCAGTGCAGTGTGCTTATATTTTAGGTTAGTAATATTTCTTATAGCATCAGTAACAGTTTTTTTGTTTTTATTTAACACTTGCAATCATGCAAAACATCAAGATAGCAGTCAAACATCAGGGTCATTTTTCACTAAGTTATTATTTTGAGTGTTCATTCGTGTTTTTATCATTACCTCTGTCATCCTGGTGTGTGTTTTTTTACATGTTAACTGACGTCTGTATCTCTTTTATGGCAGATTACAGAAGCTCTGACTCACTATTTTGCACGTCGTGATTTGCTCTGTTAGGCTTCTGGCCAAAGCGCCACTGCCACACTGAGTTAATTCTTACTCAGTGGGTTAGAAACAAACACTTTACACTGCTGTGTAAAACATTCAATCTTCCGGCTAAAGCATTCATTTTATACTGTAGATTTTATGAAACGTATCTAAATGGACTGTTGCAGGTTTAAAGGGGCTGTTCAACACAAAATAAAATTGTGCTAGAGTCACATGTACTGTATAAACATGGCTTTGGCACAAAATGGATGAAAATTTTTGTACTCAATTAAATTTGGGATTTATAAAAACAAACTTGATAGGACAATTTATGCAGATGTAAGTAAACGTTTTTAACCTAAATATTGACGTCATTGAACCACTTCATTCATTCATTCATTCATTCATTCATTCATTCATTCGTTTGTTCATTCATTCATTCGTTCATTCGTTCATTCATTCATTCATTTATTCATTCATTTTCCTTCAGCTTATTCTCTTATTCCGGCATATGTTTTACACAGTGGATGCCCTTCCAGTCGCAACCCAGTACTGGAAAACACCCATACACACTCATGCACACACACACACACACACACACACACTATGGACAATTTTATTTAGCCTATCCACTTATCCCGCATGTCCTTGTACTTTGTAAACTCACGCGAACATGGGGAGAACATGCAAACTCCACACAGAAATGCCAACTGTCCCAGCCAGGACTGGAACCAGTGACCTTCTTGCTGTAAGGCATGGGTGATCAACCCTGTTCCTGGCGATCAACCTTCCTGCAGATTTCAGCTCCAACCCTGATCAAACACACCTGAACCAATTAATTAGAACCTGAGGTGCGCTTGATAATTACAGGCAGGTGTGTTTAATATGGGCTGCAACTGAAAACTGCAGGTAGGTCGATCTCCAGGAATAGGGTTGAGCACCCCTGCTGTAAGGCAATAGTGCTAACCACTGAGCCACCGTGCCGCCCCATCGAACTGCTTTAAATCATCAAATGAGCCATGATAATTATTAAATGAATGCAACTTCATTCTGGTATACTTTTAGGAAAGTTTCTGCGCAAATTTTATAAATCAGATCCGTGGTTAGAATTTTCATTGATTTATATAAACAAAGCCCCTTTAAGGCAAGTCATTTCACTTGGCGGTCATCTACATACTTTAGTATTATTTTGTTATTTGCATCAATATTTAAAAATCTTATAAATGTTAAATAAAATATTCAATTATTTAAGTTGTCCAGCATATGTTTTATGAAGCGAATGCCCTTCCAGCCGCAACTCAGTACTAGGAAACACCCATACACTCTTATATTCACACACACACACACACACACACACACACACACACACACACACTCAAACACTACGGCCAATTTAGTTTATTCAGTTCAACTTTAGCGCATGTGTTTGGACTGTGGGAGAAAACCGGAGCACCCAGCCGGGGCTCGAACCAGTGATCTTCTTGCTGTGAGGCCACAGTGCTAACCACTGAGACACCTTGCTGCCAAAAAATATTATTATTATTTTTTTTAATATTATTATTATGCTATTTGCATTGTGTTTAAAAAATTTATAAGTGTTAAATAAAATACTATTAGAAAATGAAAATAAGCTATCTAAAAGATCAACACACCAGTTATTGAAGTAAGTAAAAGTGCAAACCATACTATTGAGCTTTACGTTGAACGTTTTTTGATGTTTCTGTGTTTATAGAGGTGGCGGAGGTCAGAGGAAAAGACTCTACAGTGCTGTTCCAGGCCGTGTGTTTGTAGCGACGCGTTCACACTCGGCTCATGGCGAGCGCGAGATCAGCTTTAGCAAAGGAGATAAGGTCAAAGGTCAGAATGTTTTGCTCATCTTGTCCTCTTCAAGTCAATGTGATATCAAAACTAAATGGGATATTTATTGTCTACGATCAACACTTTGTATAAAACAAACAAAAGCCCTGACTGCATGATGAAGCCGATTTGTTTGAATGAATCTAAGTTATGAAAACAAAAATATCCCTATATGGATATCCCAAATATGCATTTGTATACAAAGAAGAAAGTAAAGTTAGTAATATCACACAAGAGAGCTTTTTAACTGGATATTAACAAATATTAACACAAGAACATCGTTGCGAATGTGATATGGAACTGCTGCTGATGTCAAGTGACGTTTTAGAAATAATATTGTTCATTAATTCATTCAGTTTAATCCGTTTTTCCGGGGCCGGGTCATGTGGGCAACAGTCTTAGGAGAGAACCCCAGACCTCCCTCTCCCCAGACACTTTCTCCAGCTCTAAATTAAACTGAACTGAATGATATTAAAGGGATGTTTACACCATTTCTGCATTTTGAAAACGCAGCAACAGCTGGAGGTTTGTAGTACACAGCATGGTGTTGCAATGTTTACAGTGAAGATCCTATACTTCTGAGTTTCTTCCCACCGCAGCCTCGCTTTCGTGTTTTAAAATGTCGGAAGCGTGAAATAAGCGTATACGCAGCTGATTCAGTGGTTGCCTAGCGACATAAAAAGCACAACACACTTCTTTTTTTCTTGTCAACACAAAAAGGCAGCGCAGTGCCTCGCATTATCAGAACGGTAAAGCACATTTGGTGTGATCGGCCCCTATTACAGATACTTGTTACCATAATGGGGTTTTCAGTTTCATATATCCATGACAGGCCTAAACCAGCCAAAGATTACCCTGCTGAAAAATTCAGCTTATACCAGCCTAAGCTGGTTGGCTGGTTTAAGCTGGTCGACCAGCCTGGTTTTAGAGATGTTTTGGCCATTTCCAGGCTGGTTTCCAGCCATTTCCAGCCTGGTCTTACCTGTTCAGGCTGGGAGTTGACCAGCAAAAACCAGCTTGACCAGCCAAAACCAGCTATGTCCAGCTTAAACCAGGCTGGTCAAGCTGGTTTTAGCTGGTTTAAGCTGGTCATTTTCCAGCCTGACCAGCAAAGACCAGGCTGGAAATGGCTGGAAACTAGCCTGGAAATGGCCAAAACCCCTCTGAAACCAGGCTGGTTGACCAGTTAAAAACAGCCAACCAGCTTAGGCTGGTTTAAGCTGAATTTTTCAGCAGGCTAGCAAAAAAAAAAAAACACGCTAAAAAAACCTAATTATTATTTTGTAAATATGGTTTGATTCATAATCCAATACCTGTCATCAAATTCAGTTTGTGTAAACGTATGAGTATTTAGAGTTTGTTTGAGTGTTGAACTGTTATCTCTGTCAGTGCTGAGTGTGGGTGAAGGAGGATTCTGGGAAGGAACAGTGAAGGGCCGCACGGGCTGGTTTCCTGCTGAATGTGTGGAAGAGGTGCTTCCCCAAAACCAGGAGCCACAAATAGGTACTTTATTACAAACACACACTCTCACTTTCATAGCATGTGTGTGTTTTTTAAACAACAGAGAGATTAAATAACTAATGCTGCAGTCCAAATCACATACTTGTACTACGCCCTAAAATGATGTACTTTTGTTGTAAAGGAAAATTATATACTTTTGAGTGTAACAGAAGAGTATGCAAGCTTTAGGACATACTTCTTCCTCGTTAACAGATCATTATGTTGCTTAGTTATGCCCCCTGTCAATCATCTCAACACATCACCAAAGAGCTTAGAATGACCAAGAGGCGACACTCAATAGAACGTTCCATTGCAACAGCAGCGTGATTCCGCCATGTTGAAGTGAAAGCCATCGGCTGTCCATTGGATCTTATTGCTCTCGCGATGGCAAGCATCTGCTTTGTTATTTATTTATTTATTTATTTAAAAAGCGCATTAAAGCTGAGATACAACCTGAAAGACGGCAATACAATACTTACAATCACAATCGTCAACACTTTTAGTAGCTTATTTCAGACTTATAATATGCTGTTGTTCTATTGGAGTTTTTATTCCGAAAATGGCTGCCGCATGACACTAGTGGCATCTGGATAATTATGCATTCAGACGTTAATGTTCCAGTTGGCTAGATGTTAATTAACAGTCATTCAAACAACCTAACCGAAGCCTCTCTACTTGATGGTTGGTCTCGCGTGTCTGCCATGTTTGTAGTTTATTTACACTCTTTACCTTAATTTGTAGTTGTAATGAAATTCATGTCCAGCATGCAATGTATTGTGGGCAATATTAGCTGTTAGAGCAGTGTTTCTCAACCACGTTCCTGGAGGACCACCATCTCTGCATGTCTCCTTTGTCTGTCACACTCATTACAGGCCTTTCAGTCTCTGCTAATGAGCTGATGATCTGAATCAGGTGTGTTAGGTTAAAGAGACACGGAAAATGTGCAGAGCTGGTGGTCCTCCAGGAACATGGTTGAGAAACACTGGGTTAGAGTATGAACGCTTCTACACTTCTAATTTGTACCAGAAAAGGTAAACTATGCAGTAACCTTTGGCATACTCTTTTTAACATACTACAGTTTGGGACCTACCAATTCTATTTTCGAATACTATTTAGGATGGATCGTATGCAAATTGGGATGCAGCATAGCACTTTCATCTAAAGCAGGGACCACCGAACTTGTTCCTGAAGGTCTGGTGTCCTGCAGATTTTAGCTCCAACCCTAATCAAACACACCTGAACAAGCTAATCAAGGTCTTACTAGGTATACTTGGAACACCCAGGTAGGTGTGTTGAGGCAAGTTGGAGCTAAACCCTGCAGGGCACCGGACCTGAGTGTCAGTATTTAAAATGATTTATGTGTAAATAAATTTTCATTAATTTGTTCATGATTCATTTGATGCTTAATTCTATTTCTAATGATCATTTTTATGATAGTTTTTCCTGTTTAAATGTATCTTAAATGCACTTTATGACCTTATAGTGTGTCAACCAGTAGTAAGAAATACTAGTATTTAAAATTATTTATACGAGGCTAAACAGTTTTTGCAATTGTATTTTTCATGATTGTTTTTTTCTGTTTTAATACATTTAAACCTTAACAGTGCTCAGTTTGTAGAAATAATAGTATTTAAAAAGATTTATATTTTAATAAAAAATGATGCTTAGCCAGATTTTCAAATATACTTCTTTAATGGTTATTTTTCCGTATTAAATATTTTAAATGCACCTTATGACACATTAGTGTGTCAAATGTTTGCCAGTTTAAAGATATACTGTAATAGTATTTAAAATGATTAATATTAAAATAGTTTTAAATGATTTGTTTGCGCTTTATATGATGTTTAACCAGTTTTTTTAATAATATATATTTTTATTTGAATCATTTTTAAATGCACCTTATGACTCAGAATGGCCTCAATAGTGTTCAGAATGACCATATAAAGTATAAATGAAAATTTAGAAATCTCACACATTTTATTTAAAAATAATACATGATCATTTTAAAACGTTTTACATATCTGATGCTAATATATTTTAGTGTAAATTACATTATTTGCATTGAAGTTTAAATATTTTATAACATTATAAATATCTTTAGTGTCAAGTTTGATCAAGTTTTGAATCTTTCATTCATTTTCTTTTTGGCTTAGTCCCTTTATTAAAATAATACACCGCACATACACTACGGACAATTTTAGCATACCCAATTCACCTGTACCGCATGTCTTTGGACTTTGGAGGAAACCGGAGCACCCACACGAACACACACAAACGCAGGGAGAACATGCAAACTCCACACAGAAACATCAACTGACCCAGCCGAGGCTCAAACCAGCGACCTTCTTGCTGTGAGGCGACAGCTCTATCTACTGCGCCACTGCGTCGCCCCTGAGTGATCCTATTTGTTTAATCTAAATGTGGATGTTTTTTGTACTTAACATTACAGAATATCTGTATGCAGCATGCTAAACCTAAAACACACCAGTGAATTATTTAATTGAATTGTGAATCTGTTTCCCATGTTTCTAGAATGTCCCCAAGAGCGTTATTCTGTGCTGATTTGCCTACTCACATAATCTTCATGCACACGAATATGCAAAATCACATCAATTTGAATACATCACACTTCCACTTACACAGATATGCACGCCTACATGTGCTAAGAGTCAGTGTGTGTGTGTGTGTGTGTGTTTCAGAGAGCCGCAATGAGAAGGCCAAGAGGAAACTGTTTCGTCATTATACAGTAGGAACATACGATGGCATCGAAGTGCCCAGGTGGGAAATTAACTAACTTAAAATTAAATGTCAATTCTCTTGTACAACTATTACATACTGTTGGATATGAATATTTAAATTTGAATTAGATTAACTTTTATTCTGATGTGCTATTATTTATATGTAATGTGTATTTATATAGAGCATTTATTGTGTATGGCCATACACC
>CAIGQZ010032287.1:3651933-3661967 GCA_903798205.1 Danio tinwini
TGTACACCCAAATGAATATGTTAGGGGAAAATATTAAATAAACTTTTAAATCAAGAGAAACTAAATAAATGATGTAGTTTGATTTATTATTATAATTTTTTTGCAATAATTATTGATTTGAATTCAAATGTAATATCGTTCTATCCCTAAAGATGTCAGGTGACCAAACTCTTATTTTAATAGATGTAACCGCACAGTGTCGCAGTGGGTACCACGTTCTCCTCACAGCAAGAAGGCTGCTGGTTCAAGCCTCGGCTGGGTCAGTTGGCGTTTCTGTGTGAAGTCTCCACGTGTTGGCGTGGGTTTCCTCCAAGTGCTCCGGTTTCCCCCACAAGTCCAAAGACATGTGGTATAGGTGAATTGCATAGGCAAAATTGTCCGTAGTGTATGTGAATAGTGTGTATGGATGTTTCCCAGTGATGGGTTGCAGGGGGAAGGGCATCCGCTGCATAAAACATATGCTGGATAAGTTGGCGGTTCATTCCGCTGTGATAACCCCAGATTAATAAAGGGACTAAGCCGAAAAGAAAACGAATGAATGAATGAACTGTTTAATGTACATATATTAGGGGTGTCAAAATTAATCGTTTCTTTGGTGCACCGCGATGCAGATGGGGACAATTCGATATCGGTTCAGTAATAGATCATAACCGGTTATTACGCACTGACGTCATTTATCCCCTATGCACAATGTCACGGTAGAATACTATGGCGAAGGAGGCGAGGGTGAGTAAATAAAACACTCCTACTACTTAAATAGCAAATCTTTCACTGACACTGAGGAATGGTAAAGCACGAGCCGCTATTTCACTAGGGAGAAATGCTGTAAAACACCATCTCTGCCCCTTTCTCTCTTTTTCTCTCTCTCCTACACACACACACTTTGAGCATTTGACCAGTTGGCATGTTCGTGAGGTAAAGTTTCCTCTCCTCTCGGCTGTTAAAGCGATACTTGTGGATCCAGACACAAGCGTGGCTGTGGTGCGAGTTTATTGTATTGTATTTATTCTATTACGGATTACCTGATAACCGCGTATTATGCGCATATAGACTGATCTGCGGCTGTTTTTCCCGCGTCACTCATGGGTGAACAGAGCTTTCATTTCTAAAGCCAATCGCAGCCAATCATAAGGGTGTAAGAACTTGTCAGAGCTCAAAAGGCAAGCAGGATCATATTTACATTAGTTTATTTGTTATGAATGCTCGTGCTGTCTTCTGTGCATGTGTTGGAGTTTTGTCTAAAACATTCATAAAGAGTGTTTTTTTTTTTGAGCAGGTAAAATTAAAGGAACTGTTTATATATATTACTGCTTGTATTAAAGGACAAAATTGTATTAGAAATAATATATAAATATAAACATATTTATGGATTTTAATAGAAATTTTTTTCTAATTATGTAATGAAAGCATCATCAATGCACCGTGATGCACCGAGATATCGAATTGAACCGAATCGATGGCATGATAATCGTAACCGAACCGAACCGTGAGACCAGTGTAGGTTCATACCCCTAATATATATGTAAAAGTATATGCATTTTCAAAAAGTGTTGTACTCATTTATGCTGAGCACTGTGCTAGCCACCTTCAATAACTGGAGTAAATGTTTGGAAAATTTCTGAAATTACTTTAACCGGCAAAATCAAACATTTGCTGGTCACACAGGCAAGGACGTTCTGATGATTTGCCCAAAAAGTACCATTCACACATCCAATCCAAAATACTGGTAAATTCTGACATCATTCACCATAAATGACCCCTAAACGGCTTTGCTTGAACTTGTAAACATGAAGGGCGTCCATTAAATTGTTGAAAGTTTCACTTTGATTTCAAACGTTTGCATTGGATGGAGAAACAAATGGAGCGCCATAGGCAGAGCTGACAGAATACATCATCGAAAACAATGGTGGCGCCCATGGTCGAAAATAATTTTGAATATGTTGTGCTTTTTTTCCACATATTTCACAAAAAGGCATCATTTACATTATATTAAGGCATACCTTAATACCTGGGGTTTCCTTTAATTAATTAATTAAACCATATGTTAAACTTAATCTGTCATGAAAACAAGTTATGAAAACTACTGTGTAATTTATTATTTTTATTACTATTATTATTATTATTCATTTATTTTCCTTTGGCTTAGTCCCTTTATTCATCAGGGGTCAACACAGCGGAATGAACAGCCAATTATCCAGCATATGTTTTACACAGCGGATGCCTTTCCAGCTGCAACCCAGTAATGGGAAATCCACTCATTCACACTTATACACTACAGCCAATTTAGCTCCTTCAATTCCCCTATATCTTTGGGGGAAACCCACGCCAACATGGGGAGAACATGCAAACTCCACACAGAAGGCCAACTGACCAGCCGGGTCTCGAACCAGGGATCGTCTTGCTGTGAGGCAATAGTGCTATAGGGATGCAACGATTAACTGGTTTCACTATTAACCATGCTTTAATTTGCCACGGTTAATTAATCGTAAAAGCTTCTCAACACCGCGTTTCTGAACAGAACAAAACTGCAGCAACCAAACAAAGGTATGCCAACTGTGCACTGTACACCGAGACTAATAACCATGCACACTGGATTTTCTATGAATAAAGCTATTAACTAAGACAAGCTCGTGTAAATTGGTTATTTCTAATGAAGGGACATGCACGCGACGCAACACGATCATGCTTTTCAGCTGCACTTAGTTATGATGACAGGGATATGTGTGACTGCAAGAACTGCAAAACGGCTGAATTTTGGAAAAGAAACAATGAAAAGTACACAGGTTTGCAAACCCACTTAAAGTTACGAATAATGGCGCCGATGAGAGCATGTTAATCTGAGAGAATGTTGATCCGCCAGCTGGGATCAATCGAGTGATTTTGGAGAGTGCTGGAAAACTCGGAGTGGATCAGCTGTTCAATGGCCCAAATCTCGATGCGTTGCATTCTAAATGTAAAATCTAACACAGTACAGTCAAAGACTATAGAATAGGGACTTTGGTATAGTTTATACGTATAAAAACAATAGTGTAAAATGAATATTTCTTACTGCAATGCTTCATTTTTGCATGACGCAAACCATACATGTATTTATCAATGTAACAGTTGGACTTTTTTATAGCAGATAACCAGGGCCAGATGCATTCTGTGGATGTTTTTTGCTATTTCTGTGGAGAATTTTGGTGAAAATCTGCAAATTTCTGCGAAATTATTTTGGGAGTATCATAACTAAAACCTTAATATGTGAAATAAAAAATAATATCTTTTTAACTTTTATTTAATGTTTAAAATGCAAAACTGTCATCAAGGGATGTGACACTGACAACACGGGTGCAAATCCACATGCAGGTTTAATAGCTGGATGGTCAGGCAAGCAATGATCAGAACAGGAGCTAACAGATGTATAAGAGCAATTCAGAGTCGTGGTCAAAATAACAGGCAGATGGTCACAAGGCAGGCAGCAGACAGGAATATAACAAGACAAGGTAAAGTAAAACACTTTGTGGTGTCACTAAACAGTAGACAAGACTCAGCAACAGTGTTTGTGTTTGAGCAGTACTTGTATAGTATAGTCCATGTAATCAGTTTGTGAGCAGCTTCAGCTGTGTGTTTGCAATCACTGGTGACTTGCATCAGCTGTGTGTGTGTGGCATGACTGAACATGTAGTCCATGAACATGGCAGATTTGTAGTTCATGTGGATTGGAGTGTGTTTACCAGCGATCTCTGGTTGTAAATCGCTGGTGATCGTGACAAAACCAATTAGATACACTTTAGTTGGTAAACAAAGCAAGTCTCTCATATAATATAATATATCTACCAAAAGACAGAAAATATTACTGTACAAACTGCATTGTACATAAATCAGATGAACATTTTAATATTAGTCAATAATATTACTGTAATTAATTAAAAAACTTAAAAATATATAGATTTACACACATTTACTCAAGTAAATAAACATTAATGATGGGCTAAAAATCTGCTAAATTCTGCGCGCGCAGATTCTGTGTGGGCCTTCAGAAAATGCACATTTATGCACATCCAAGGCAGCATAATAATGAGAAATGTAATACATTGTTAGTATCATAGTCATCATTAATAATTTATAAATATTAGACATTCATTTTGGAATTATTGCACAAATATCAATAAGTCATAATAGAATTGGTTAGTTTCTGTTTTTTGTCTTGACTGATGTTGTTTTCAAATACAATAAATCTGTTAATATACAATATGCAGTGGTGCTCATTCATTTTTGGTGGGTGCTCCTACATTTTGTCTGGTGCTCCTAAATGTTTGAAGTTGGGAGCACCAGTGCTACCAAGTAAAAAAGATAATTTCGAGCCTTGCATTAGACAAATACAATTTTTTCCTCATTTTTATTTATTTACTCATTGTTCTGTCATTTATTTACAGCGTAAAAATTATTTATGTTTAAATGTCAAAAATGTCACATTTTTAAGCACAAAAAGAAAATCTTGACTATTGTTTGTTTTTAATATTAGTATGGGCTGTATTATTTGGTTACTGAGCAGCAATAAGCAACACTTTAATATAGAAGGAGTTTTCATGTGATTTTTTAAACAAGTCGTGTTTTAAAATTAATAAATGCATAATAATCGTGATAACTGTGAAACCGTGATTATTTCTCAGACTATAATCGTACAACCAAAATCTATAATCGTTGCACCCCTAGTGCTAACCACTGAGCCACCGTGTCACCACTATTATTATTATTAGAAGTAATAGTAATATAATATTATTAGTATTATATTTCAACAACTATTTGGAGTAGAACTGTTTTATCATAATGTAAAAATAGCCTTATGTGCAATGTTGATGTGTCGATTAATATATCTAAATAACCAGCAATCGTATGTGATAGTTTGGGCTCTACTGTTAACCATAACCTTCAGTACTAATGCAATGTGTAGGTAAATATTGAGTGCAGCATAACGGATGATTATTTTTGTGTACTGTTACACCACTTAATAAATACAGAGAGAAAGCCAAAAGTAGTTTAGCGGTACAGTCTCCTGTCTTTGAGGTGTTAAGCCCAACACTAAACAAATCTTCACACCTACAGCGAGGTGATAAACCTCACCGTGATACTTGTGTTACCTACTTTAATTTGATTCTGGAGGAGGAGATGACATGCATCTTGTGCGCTGTGTATCTGCCATCTTGATTCTTTGCTACTGCAAAATATATATTTTATTGACATGTTGGCCTGTTAGCAAACACCTTCACCTCACGGTTCCCAGCTGGTTAATTTGGACAGCGTGAATCATGTTGAATCAGTTTGAATCCAGTCTGATGATAATGCTTTAGACACCCACTTGGCCTTCTCTTTCTCTCTCTCTCTCTCTCTCTCTCTCTCTCTCTCTCTCTCTCTCTCTCCCTCTATTTAAACAGCAAATCAAATTTCCTTATGTAATTGTTAAATGCAATTGTCTGTTAAAACAGTAGTTGTAAAGATGTAAGGGTCTTGGATATGAAGCCGGTAAAAAAGTGTGTAAAAACCAGGGGCGTTGCTGGACATAAAGCTCTACTGGGGCACAGCTCCACCTAAAAATAAAAAAATTATATATATATATATATATATATAATTTTCTAATAAAACAAATATATTTATTTATAATTACAAATAAATAACAGTATTATTGTTATTATACAATTTTTATTCTAAATAAATAACAGAAATTAATCCTAAATGTGTAAATCTAGCACAACTGAAGTGATGCTAAGCTCATTTAAGAAATCTTTTGCATGAATATTAATTTCATTTGAATAAAATTCCACACAATTCATTCATGTTGTCCCAACACAAATTGATTAAGTGAACTTAGCACTTTTAACAAATTTATGTGGATTGAACATAACAAAATTAAGTTGCCTCAATAAAATCTCAAGAATTGTGTTCTCAGCTTATTTTAAATAAGTAGATTAAACAAGCAAACTAAATATTTTTTGAGTGCAGACAATTCTATAAAATACAAAAAAAATGTTATATAGAATTATGTGTTGTGTGTTGTCTTAGACCCAACTCAGGGCCGAGAATTAGGTTTATTAAGTCTTACCTCCCTGACTCATCTTCATACAGAAAATCTATCAGGAGCCTTGCTTAGTCTAAATAAGATCACATCATAATATTTAAACTTACTGCGTGCCGACTCCTCTGCAAAAAAAGACTGTTACTCCGGTTTCACAATGCATGACCGGCGTGTGAGCAGCGCGGCTATTTTTTCATGTTATTCATGAAATACGTGCATGTTAACAACCGGGACTTACAGCGGGAGTAGAGCAGCGCGTCAGCGTCAAGCAGGAAAGGTGCGAGGTGCGCTGGTATGTTTTTTTTCTGCGCACATGCTCAGTTTGCTTTTTGATTAAACTACATTGCTTTCACCAGCGTAGGTTTGGTTGCACATAGAGAAAAATGTCTTTATTCTGGGATTGCCACACTTAATAAATACACTTATGAAGTACAGTAAATCTCAAAGCATTTACTGGGGCACTAGGTTTTTTTTTTTACTGGGGCACGTGCCCTAGTAAATGGGCTTTAACGACACCCCTGGTAAAAACCATATTGCAAAATGTGTGTAAAATTAAAAATATTTAATTTGTTTAGTTTTTTTCTGCTCACAAAAGCTTGCATTTGTTTTATTCAAAGCACTGACAATGACAAACAATGACATTTTCAAGTATGTTTATGATGTAAAATAAATGTTTTCCTTTTTAATATATGTTAAAATGTCCTTTATTTCTGTGACTCCAACCTGAATTTTTAGTATCATTGCCCCAGATCTTTCGAAATTCATTCATATATGCTGATCTGCTGCACATGAAATGCTATTATTATTATTAATATTATTATAAACATATGCTGGAAAAGTTGACGGTTCATTCCACTGGGGCGACCCCTGATAAATAAGACTAAGTCAAAGGAAAATGAATGAATGAATTATTATTATTATTATTAATTATTATTATTATTAATGGGGCGACACTGTGGCGCAGTGTGTAGCCTCACAGCAAGGAGGTTGCTGGTTTGAGCCTCGGCTGCGTTGATTGGCGTTTCTGTGTGGAGTTTGCATGTTCTCCCTGTGTTGGCGTGGGTTTCCTCTGGGTGCTCTGGTTGCCCCCACAGTCCAAACACATGCGCTATAGGGGAATTGAATAATGTCCTTAGTGTATGAGTGTGAATGAGAGTGTATGGGTGTTTCCCAGTACTGGGTTGCAGCTGAAAGGGCATCCACTGCAGAAAACATATGCTGGATAGGTTGGCGGTTCATTCCGCTGTGGAAAACCCTGATTAATAAATGGACTAAGCCGAAAAGAAAATGAATGAATACATTATTATTATTATTATTATTATTATTATTATTAATTAACAGTTGAGTTTTTTTCTTCAGGATGTATTGATGATTAGACAGATCTTCCCTCATATATCTGAAATAAAATGTTTTTGTAACATTATACCTTTCAAAAGCTTAAAGTCAGTGTAATTTCAGTGTTCTTTTATGTTTTTGGTAATGAATTTGTTGAATTAATAATTTTGCTTAGCAATGATGCTTCAAATGATGGTCAAAGTGATGATAAAGACATTTATAATATCACAAAATATTTTTATATCAGATAAATGCTGTACTACCTTCTATTCATTAAAGAAAGCTGAAAATTTCAACAAAGCTGTTTTCAACATAATGATAATCATCATCATCATCATCAATTCAGGTTTATTTCTCTAGCGCTTTTACAATGTAGATTGTGTCAAAGCAGCTTAACATAGAAGTTCTAGTAAACTGAAACTGTGTCAGTCCAGTTTTCAGAGTTGAAGTTCAGTTTAGTTCAGTTCAGTGTGGTTTAATGGGCTCTATGCACAGCTAGAGTTTTAAAGCCAACGATAAACTTCCGGTGAAAGCTTAATGTGACTATTATTTCACAAGGTTGTTTTTACAGCATCGATGTAGTAATCTAATTACAATAAATTCAGTTAAAAAGACTTTAGCATTCATTTAGTTGTTCAAGCTTAAAACGAGTTGAAAGACTGTGCAACCACTAGAGCCGTCAGTAACATCAAGCTAGCACAGAAATTCTATTGAAAACATTAGGGTAAAATAAACTGTCCTATTTAAAGACATGGCGGGGGAAATGGAATTTAATGCAGTGCTTTTTGTCCGATCTGAGACCCACTTCATATTGTATATCTAACAGGCAGTGAAAATATTTCAGATTTTTAAAGAAATCAGATCTTAAACGTGACAATTTTGTAATGGAAAGACATTTCACAAGAAGCCCTTGGGCTGCCTGGCTGAAAATTGAAAAGTCTGTGTGCATATAGCCCATTTTCACTGCTGAAAGTCCAAATACTGAAGAGCAAATCCATCAATGCACAGCTCCACAAGTCCCAAAACCAAGTAAACCAGTGGCGACAGTGGCGAGGAACAAACTTCACCAATTGACGAAAGTGAAGGAAAAAATTACTTAAAAAAATATATTTTTTTATTAATAATAATAATCATAAAACATTTTTGAAACAGCAAATCTGCATTTTAGAATGATTTCTGAAGGATCATGTGACTGGAATAATAATGCAATAAATTCAGCCTTGAAATCACACAAATAAATTACATTTTAAAATGTATTAAAATAGAAAGCTGCTATTTTAAATAGTACAATATTTTCACATTTGTACTGTTTTCAGTACTTTGGAAGTAGGGTTGCACGGTTTACCGGTACTATGGTAGTATCGCGATACTATGGCTCCAAAATACTGGCAGTGCCACTGTAGTTTGTAAACGGTAGTATCGTCATTAAACGTCTATCTACAATACATAATGTTGCATGTGGAAAAGTCACAAAAATGCTCACACGGTTGTGCAACAATAGACCATTTTATTTTAATAGTCTGTGGAGCCCTTTAAGGTTGCATGTTTTCTGATGTTTTCTGACATTTCAAACACACAGCTAAATCTAGGGGTGTCCAAACTCGGTCCTGAAGGGCTGGTGTACTGAAAGAGTTTAACTCAAAACTTTCTTCAACACACCTGCCAGGAAGTTTCTATATCTATAAAAGCTTGATTAGCTGGTTCAGGTGTGTTTGATTAGGGTTAGAGCTAAACTCTCCAGGACACTGACCCTCCAAGACTGAGTTTGAACACCCTTGCCTAAATCGGTTCATTACTACGGAGACCCGGAAGTGGGAGAAAAAAAAATGGGAGGGAGAAAAAAACAAAACAAGTAAACGTTCCCTCGCAAAGATTGCATTCCCTCACAAAAATGTTTTGCTTACACTTCCTGTTCACTTCATACATGTCAACCCTCTCGTTTTTGCCTGGATTATCCCGTATTTTACAATTTTATCCCGCTATCATATCATTCAGTATCAGCGAATGCATGTATGAGCCAATGATTGGTATAAGCGCTGACTCTCCGTATGATAAACTGATCCCAAATCAGCTTCTGTAGGCCTACACGCCATTTGATAATAATGGTGTCACTGAAGGAATGCACAGATCTATGAAAGTAATCCATTACTTCCGTAACTGTTTGTGCATTAGTTTGTCATTAAGTGTGTTTAAAATAAAACACGCAGGACGGACATGTTTACATATTATTAAGAGTATTTGTCTTGTTTAAACATACACCCGAATATCCCAAAATGCCCTGCACTTTCGCTCCTCTTTAAACGGTGTGTACAGAAGCTGATCTCGGATCAGTTTATCATACGGAGCGCTTCTATACCAGTCATTGGCTCATACATGCATTGCTGATTCAGAGGTTGCATGAAGGGTGATGATCGACGCACAGCTTTAATGGAAAGAAAGTGAATGCAGACATTTTTATATTCATTTCAGCATGCATTCAAGATTAAAAATACATGAGAAATAAGGGAAAATACTGAATGATATGATTATAGCAGGATAGAATTGTAAAATAAGGGATAATCCAGGCAAAAACGGGAGGGTTCAATTCAATTCAATTCATCTTTATTTGTATAGCGCTTATACAATGTAGATTGTGTCAAAGCAG
>CAIGQZ010032287.1:3664967-3702453 GCA_903798205.1 Danio tinwini
ACGCCAACACAGGGATAACATGCAAACTCCACACAGAAATGCCAACTCAGCCAGCCGGGGCTCGAATAAGCGATCTTCTTGCTGTGAGGCGAACGTGCTACCCACTGCGCCATCGTGATACCCAGCATATTCATTTTAAAAAATATTCAATGTTCATTTTATTTATGCTGAGCATTGTATATTTATATATGTTTGTATAGACACACACATACAGCTCTGGAAAGTATTAAGAGACACATTAAAAAGTTATCAAAGTTAATACATGTTTTTCTATGTCTTTGTAAGGTCTTTTCCCCGTGTTCATTCTTTAATATCATTGTTTTCTTATTTTTCTTTCTGGCTTGAGTGTGAAATGAGAATAACTTCAATTTGATATAAATGTTTTCTCATATAAAATGTTTCTAATGTCCTTTTATTAGTTAATATCGGTTGTTGTATAAATAGTAAGTACATTGTTAACCTGAGGCGATGGTGCATTTAAAACATTAAGCAACAGTATGCTATTTAGATATAATGGTTATAAAATTTGTTTCTTGTTAGTGGCAATGAAAACATGTTCTAATGTTTGTTGGCTGTCAGTCCTCTTCTTAGTTTGTTTCCATGACAACTCCAAATGGACTGCAAACTTGAGAAAAACACTTGCTGCTTATGTCATACAGTTACAGGGGAATCATTTAAAAGGATAAAATGATAGCTAAATATAAATATAGACAGTTGAAGTCAGAATTATTAGTCCCCCTTTTATTTTTCCCCCAATTTCTGTTTAACAGAGAGAAGATTTTTCCAACACATTTCTAAACATATTAGTTTTAATAACTTATCTCTAATAATTGATTTATTTTATCTTTGCCATGAGGACAGTAAATAATATTTTGCTAGATATTTTTTATACACTTCTATACAGCTTAAAGTGACATTAAAAGGCTTAACTAGGTTAATTAGGTTAACTAGGCTGGTTAGGGTCATTAGGCAAGTTATTGTATAATGATGGTTCTGTTGACTATCGGAAAAATATATTGCTTAAAGGGGCTAATAATTGTGACCTTAAAATTGTGTTTAAAAAATTAAAAACTGTTTTTATTCTAGCCGAAATAAAACAAATAAGACTTTCTCCAGAAGAAAAAATATTATCAGACATACTGTGAAAAATTCCTTGCTCTGTTAAACATCATTTAGGAAATATTTAAAAAATGAAAAAATTAAATTAAAAATTAGGGGGCTAATAATTCTGACTTCAACGTTATATTACATTGTCTCAGTAAACTGAGCACCTGTGGAATATTACTGCATATTTAATGGTACATATCCCCTGTTACAGCTGCCTCACCATGGAAGAAGAAACCTGGTAACAAGATCATTTTATTTTTCATTTTTATCTGTATGTTAATATCACTTATAAATGCAAGAGATTAAATGTGTAATTAGTAGTTAAAACTGTAGTTAGTATACATGGTAGTGTTTTAGAGCAATTTAAGAAATCCCAGTTTCTCTGGAAAGTACATTAATGCATTGAATTGTGTTCATTATGATCATTATGGCCAGATATATCACCAAAGTCCCTTTAAGGCAAGTCATTTCACCCGTCTTTAAAACGCCTCTCGGACAGTATGCCCAGGCATTCTGTTTGAATGGGGAAACATCAAATTCTCCAAAACTGCTTGCCAAGCTTGCAATTGAATTTCATATTAGGAATCATCCATAAAATTTAACAACAACTGTCTCTTTAGTTTTATTTCTAAATGTCCAAATCACACAAAATCTACAGAAACTCATGCCTGGTCCGAGCCCCTCCCCCGTGGTATTGTCAGTCTATAGCGATTGATGATTGGCTCCTGTACTAGAAGGCGGGCTTTATTTGCCATATAGCGATTGATGATTGGAACTGAACTAGTAGGCGGAGCTTTATTCATCATATTGACCGGTACACTTTTTCCCATTTAACAAGATACGAGTGACATCTCTTGTGTATTCTATGGTGTTTGATATCACTAAAAGCAAATTTTTTATCCTTGATTTCTTTTTCAAATATTATCCAAGTGCTTTTTAACACAGAAGATTTTTAAACACTTTTTGAAACAACTATTTTGCCAAGATGACATTACATTATGGCCCAATCCATCCAAAATTCTATTTTTGTACTCTTACCCCTTTCCCTTGTCCCTTAAATATGTGTGTGAAGGTTAAGGGCTTCAAAATGTACCCCTAAGAAATGGGACAGCACTACAACACCTGCACACATCATCATACTGTATGTCATGGCGATCTCTTGCTTCATATATGATCAGACGATCACGACTGCTGTAGTTATTCCAGTTGTGTCATTTTTTGGTATTTATTTTCAGGAAATCACCGAAGTCAACAATATCATGTTATTATAACCATATAATGTGGCAATGAGCTCGTAACTGTAGTGCACATTTACACCGTGGCCATAGTTATCTATATAAACACACCAAAAACAACATTAACATTATAGCAGACACTGTAAAAAGGCCATTCCCAGCCTTTCTGACAGGGTATTGTGCTATACAGGAGTTATTATTAGGGATTGTACATAGCGAAATTTAGAGTTTTTTTGTTTTAGTGTTTTTTTTAAGCATGACAGTAAAACAAGAACGCCGTTATGAATGTATTTAAACATGTGCTTGTTTCTTGTAAAAATTACTAATAATGACAAAATGACTTCTGTGTGCAGCCATTCTGCTGTTGTAGCTGGTGAATTCTGAAAATTTTTTGTACCCCTTGGTTTCGAGTGTGGGCCTGAAAAATTTCAGGGCTATCTAGCCCTTCCCCTTAGCCCTACGCCTTCAAGCCAAGGAGAATTGGGACTTAATTGGGTGTCCCAATTAAGGGGAAGGGAAGGGCTAAGGAATAGAATTGGGATTGGGACAGTTGCCTTGAACCGGGCCAAAGCACGATTGTCCCTCCTCCCATCTCCCCACTCATATTACATTCGGGCCTGGGCGCGCTTACGTCATTGATGACGCGCTGCTCAGTAAGCGCTCTCGCTCAGCACAGCGGAGATTTCTTCAGTTATATCGTTTGATATGTGGTGATACGCAGTCAAATATTTGCCGAACAGATCAGCCACTTTTGACGCTCATAAACAATCATAAAGTCCTCGTGCTGCAGGAACTGGGAGGTTTGCTGAAGGCGCAGCTGTCGTGCAGTGAGGGATTTCCGTCTTTAATACTCTACAACAGTTTGCGTTCATTGAGCAGTACGAATGATTAATTAATCCATATGAAACAGTCCCTTAAAAGTCACGTCTCACTTTCAGTTTCGGGCTTAAGTGAACCGCGCTCAGGCCCACCTCTTCCAACCGGGCCAGAGCCGCCCAAGTGAACCGTGCCTTAGCCCGATTCAGATCGCTCACACTTCTCAAATGATCCGGGAAACAGGCCTGGGCATGGTTCGGATAGCATAGTGTGAGTACGCCCTAACATGGCAGGGTATCTCCACAGGCACCACAAAAACATAGATTGATCTGTTAAATCAACAAGTGTAACAGAAACTACTCGCTCGTCTTCATTTGAAATAAATCTTCCAAGTAACTCAACATGTGTAAAGGCAAGAGCGGTATTTTAAATTACTAGCGCGGTAGGAGTATTTATAGCTGCGGATATGCGACCTTATTCAGTGGTAGAAAACTACGGTCTTAGGCATTTAATTAGCGTGCTAGAACCACACTACGAAACCCCAAGTAGAACTACTGTGATACAGTCCATGTACAATAATGTGAAGGAGAAAGTTATTGAAGGTCTTAGCAGTGCACATTTAGTAGCCTTGACCACAGATTGCTGGACCTCCAGAACAACACAGAGCTTCATGACTGTCACAGCGCACAAAGGTCAGATACTATTAAATTGCATAAAAGTCTTAAAATGGCATAGCTTGTGCTTTCAAATTTTTCTTTTTTAAATCGAGAATCGAATCGAATCGTGACTTTAGAATCAAAAATGTAATTGAATCGAGGATTTGGAGGATCGTGACACCCTTAATATGCTGTCATGGCTTTGCAATCAATAAATGTCATTATAATGGAAGTCAATGGGGCAAAAAACAGCCACCAACATAATGAAAGGGTAGTCAATTTGCACAGAGTGTAGTGTTGAGTTTTATATTGAAAGCATTTTCCCAAAATATATGACAACATAGGATTTGTCATCAACAATCAATATATTTGCTGAAACACAGAGAAAGTTGTGGCCAAATTAAGTCTCAAAATCAGTACAGTACACACGGGTTACAGATTGTTTTACAAACTGTTGAACTGTTCTAGTCAAACTAAAAGAAATAAAACCTTCTCCAGAAGAAGTATAATAGGAAATACTGTGAAATATTTTCTTTCTCTGCACTTTCTAGCACTTTATTTGAAAAATAATAAACATTGTTTTGGGGCTCGTGGATCAGTGGTTAGCACTGTCTGCAATCAGCAAGAATGTCGCTGGAAGTCTCGGCTGGCTGAGTTGGCATTTCTGTGTGGAGTTTGCATGTTCTCCACGTGTTGGCGTGCACTATAGGTGAATTGGAAGAACTAAATTGGCCGTAGTGTATGAGTGTGTGTGTGTGAATGTGAGTGTGTATGGTTGTTGCGGCTGGAAGGGCATCTACAGCATAAAACATATGCCAGAGTAGTTGGCGGTTCATTCCGGCGTGGCAACCGCTGTTAAATAATGGACTAAGCCAAAGTAGAATGAATGAATGAATAAATGGTGGGCTAATGTTTGCATAAAATATATATAATTTTCTGTGATTTTTCTCTATGCTCAGATCACACAGAGAGCTCCCAAGCTCCAGAAAAGAAGAAGAGCGTCTATCAAATGGCCCTTAGTAAGAAACCTCACTTTTTTCATGTATAAATTCATCACTCTCTGTGCAGTTTTCTTTAGTTCACAACATCTCACCATTTGAATGTGTAATAATGGAAATAAACGCCAACTAAATAAAGTTTCATGATTTATCACTTAATAAGAATAATGTTCTTTTTCTTGCTTATTTTCTTCTCCAGATAAGCTAGACGAGATTCTAGCCGCTGCTCAGCAGACAATTAGCACATCAGACTCTCAGGGTCACAGAGGTCATGGGGGCAAGAAAGAACGAAACAAGGGCTTTAACGCTAATGAGGTAACATCTCCATTTCAGTGCCTCTGTTCTGATTAACGTTGCAATGCAACAGTGGGGAAAAAGCTACACTGTAAAAATACTTTCTTACTTTCTTAAATCTACACTCTCAGAAATAAAGGTAGGCAAGCTGTCACTGGGGTGGTACCTTTTTAAAAGGTCCATATTAATACCTCAAGGGTACATATTAGTATCTAAAAAGTACAAGAGTGTTCCTCTTAAAATTTCAGGGTACTAATATGTACTTTTGAGGTACCAATATGAACCCATCAAGTACAAATGTGTACCTTTTTAAAAGGTACCACCGCAGTGACAGCTCGCGTACCTTTATTTCTGAGAGTGTAGAAGCATTTACTAGTAAAGCAAAAATATTGTCTTTTTTCAGAAATAATGTATCAAAAATAAGCAAGGTTTTCCCAAAAATAAGCTTAATAATCTGTCAATGGGGTATGATATATAATCTTATTTTTAAGTGAAAACTTGATTTTTTTTGCTTACCCTATTGGCAGATTTTTTAGCTTGTTTTAATTAAAAGCTCATTTAATTTTGACATTATTTCTGTCGGCACCAATAGCCTAGTGGTTAGTGCGTCGACATATAGCACCCAGGTGCTTGCGGCGACCCGAGTTCGATTCCCGACTTGAGGTCCTCTGCTGATCCTTCCCCTCTCTCTGCTCCCCATACTTTCCTGTCTGTAAATCTCCACTGTCCTATCAATAAAGGTGAAAACCCCTAAAAAATAATTATAAAAAAAAAATTTGACATTATTTCTGAAAACAAGATTTTTGTTAGTCTAAAAAAATGCTTCTTGATTTAAGAATATTAAGATATTTGGACTGTAAACAAGACAGAAAAGAATTTTTGCAGTGAACTTTTCTGTCTGTCAAGTTTTAAATTACAGTAACTTTTGAAAAAGTGTTGGGCTTCATGACTATCTGTTAGCAAAAAAAAAATCTGCAGATTAGAGGTCTGTGCGGGACTAATTTCTTTTAGTATTCGCTTCCGCAAGGCTTTATTTCGTGCCCAATGCTTCTGTTGTATAGTCAGCCTTTGTTCACCCGCTACCCGCTTAGAATAATTTTCTTCCAGACCCAACCGTTCCCGCTAAATTTAGATCTGGTTTATAAAATCTCCCGTTTAAATTGGGTAACACCAAACGAGAGAGATAACAGATAAAACTGTAGGTTGTGCAAGGATTGTAGGCTAAATGTCAGTTTTCTTTGCCCCTTTGTGATGAGACATGAGTGCTGCCTTAAACCTGAGGATCCAGTCTTGTGATTGCTAAAGTAAAACTTTGAGGTATTATCACATCGCGCAAAGGGTCTTTTATTTTTAATTTGCATCTATGACGCATGAAAAAGACTCTTATACATCCGACCATTTTCTAATGCAAGCTGAAGGACAGAGCATCTTCACTCTGCTCTCCCATGTTAGTAAAGCCCGCTCTGAGGACTGTTATGCAGATGATGTGCGCACAGACTGTGCATACCTGTCAACTCTTCCATTTTTCCCAGGATTCTCCCGTATTTTACAGTTCTATCACTCTATCTTCCCGTAAAGGTATTTTCCCGTATTTCTCCCATATTTTCAGTCATTGTCTGAAGGGTGGCAATAAACAATAAAGAGCAGAGCCTCCCTATATGCAACCCATACCGCCAAACCACCAGGGGCCGCCCTTTGCTCTTAAATGTGAGTCTGTTCTGTGCTTTCGCTTTGTTTAGGCATGAAAAAGTTTGGGTGCGTGTTTAAACAGACATATACACATAATTAATAATAATAAAATCTAAAGATGTCGATCTTGGTGGGAGTTTTTTCAAACACACCTAATTTTGTCCTAATGAGCATAAACTGTTAGGAAAGCAATCGAATGCTTTCATTATGACATTAGATGTGTGCATTTTTAAAGTGACGCCTGTTATTTAATGTAATCAAACGAAAAAAAAATAATCTAAATAAATAAGAGATTTATTCGTTGCTCTTTAATCAGAATGTGCAAGTTATACAGTAAAGAAGCGGCTAATGAGATTTGATAGCTTGATTTTATTTCATTATAATAGCTATTAACTTTATTAAGCTAAACTGTTTGCTAATGTATTTGCTGCTAATGCATACTATTTATTTTTTCTTTTATAAATAATAATAATAGAACATATTACTGACCATTTAACTGTTTATTTTAATGAAACAGCCCCAAATGAACATATTTAGTAATTTGGGGATTTTTTAAAGGGGAGTCGGGGTAATCCCTTATTATGGTGGGCATATCCCTTATTTTCACATCCCAATGTTGACAGGTATGACTGTGCGAATAAAATACATATGCAAAAACCACTGGCCATGCATTCAGCATGTGTATCAGTCATGAGCACTGGCTGTACTGGTGCTCGATAAGAATAAGGAAATCACAGATCCTTTATGTTGTTCTGAAATAACATTGGGACTTGGGAGTTCTATATTGTTAGATCACCCGCGTTAGTTCAAATTACACCAGAGTTACGGACTGCTATTGCATTTATTCTGAATTTTTTTCCTGTGCTAAAAGAAATCTGCTTGGCTCCTGCAGTACAGCCATGGGAATGCAGACCTCTACTGCAGATAATATATTTAATCTCCTATAAAATCAGATTTAAATCGGCTTAAAACAAAAAAAAGATGTCTTACTTTGTCTTGTTTCTAGTTATAATATCTAACAGATCTAAATATCTTTCTTACATCAAGAAGCGTCTTCTAATAAGTACAAATCATTGTCTTGTTTTCAGAAAAACATGACAAAATTAAGTCTTTGAGTTTTTCCCTTATAAGATGCAAAATAATCTACCAGTTGGGGTAAGCAAAATAATCAGATTATTTAGTTTACTACACTATAGCAGATTTGTTTTGCTTGTTTTAAAGAAAACACTTAATTTGACATTGTTTTTCCTAAAAAAGCAAGACCATTTTAATTTGAACAATGACTGTTTTTAGATATTTGCAAGTAAGAAAATCATTTTTGCTGTGTACTAAAGATAAATGGCCATAAAAATAAATGTTAAATCGTACTTAAATTAGTGAATTATCTGACTTTGCAACATTTCAATTAATAGGGATTTTAGTGTTATTATTGTTCACTTAGCTAAGAGCTTTGTGCATAGTAGCATTAAAAATGATGTCAAAAAACACCGGAATAGGTATACTGTACAATAAAGTTAAATGCACGACTTTCAAGCTTGATAAAAAAAATAACAATAAAGAATTGTGTAAGATATTGCTAGGAATGAGCATTTGAATTTTTTTTATTGATTGCAGAGTTATTAGTAAGTTGGTAATGAGTGTAAAGTACTACAATTTCTCTGCTGATAAAGTAAAATTTCAAGAAGTTAATGTGAACAGTTGACATGGTGTATGGTGACTCAAGTAGAGCCATATTTCACGAGTCAGCAAGGAAATGTGTAAATATTTAATCCCATCAATCCTATGTTACAGCAAACTTTTGAACAATCAGGTGTTGGCATGATGTCATCAGGGTCTGGGTATGGTTATAACCAAGCCCAGTTTTCATCAGGCCATTCAACTCAACGTGCAATGATGATGCGTCAGAAATCCATGGGTGAGAATAACTGCAGAAAGTCTTTGCACTGCTAATTGCATGTAATTCTCTGTGTTGTGCAAGCTTATTTTAGTTGTGCATTTTTATTTCGATACCATTACCTTTTTGTTTTGTTTTCATTTTGTGAAAGACATTTCTATTTAGTTATTTAATATATATATATATATATATATATAGTGTATATAGTTTTAGTTTTAGCAGTTCTAGTTAATCAGAGTTAACGGAACATGTTCACTGTCTACCAGAGCAAAATTGAACTGTCTTTGCACAGCTTACATTACATCTTGTGCAAACCTAGTAATAAAAGTAAAATCGTTGTTTGAACAGACACTGAATGCAAAACTACAAAATGCAACTTAAATAGTAATGAAAGATTGAAGAATTAAGATGAACTCCTTTATATTAAAGATAATGTACTGTAAAGTTCACAAATCTTACTCTAGCATAGACTATTTTATTATTGACTCCAAAATCAAAGATAATGTACTCTATGTAGATCAACTTAATTTTAAGGCAAATAAAAAATGTGCTTAGCTGTAAAAACACCATCTACTGGCGTTTCTCTAAACAGCAACATGTCAGATTTTTTACCACAGAATGAGTGCTAATTAATTCTGAAAATGTTATGCTAATTTTTCAGTAAGTCTTTCAGTGACTGTTGTTTCAGTTTTAGTCTTTAATTAATTCATCATTTTAAATGTTATTTCAGTCAATGAAATTGTTTTTAGTCTTAGATTTTGTTTACTCAACTTTGGTGTTTTGTCCAAAGGAGTGACAGAGGAGGAGAGGGTGCATCTCCATCCTCCTACTATGAAGCTGTCCCGTAGTCTTTCTGTGCCTGGACCTGAGGACATTCCCCCTCCACCCGACACCTCAGCGCCTGAGCCGCCCCTGTCTGCAGGCGGCCACACAGACAGGAGAGCAGCACCTACTCATTTTTATGCTGTCCCTCCTTTGCCTCCATCACACCACCTGCCTCATGGCCAGACACAACACAAGGTCCCACCCAACCGCAGGGTAAGAGCTTAATACAACTGGCCCCAGATGTGGTAAAAGAATATTGCTTTAAAGGGATTGTTCACTCAAAAATGAACATTAACTCAGAATTTACTCACCGTCAAGTGCTTCCAAACCTTTATCAGTTCTTTATTGTGTTGAACACTAAAGAAGATACTTTGAAGAAAGCTGGAAACCTGTAACCATTAAATAGGCAAAACAAATACTATGGAAGTCAGTGTTTACAGTTTTCCAGCTTTCTTCAAAATATCTTCTTTTGTGTTCAGCACAAGAAAAAAAGTCAAACTGGTTTGGAACAAGTGAAGGGAGAGTAAATGATGACAGAATAATAAAAAAAAAACATTGCATTAAGTGCATTAAGTCTTACAAATATTGTTTTTCAGGCTGAAACTGATACCAGCAAGATGAGTGGAGCGCGAATGGGTGGCCTGAGGCGAGGCTATAGCAATGCCACGCCTCCCTCTGATGTGGGCTCCAAACAGTCCACCGCACAGCGCAACCAAGTGCCAGCGGTGGCCAAGATCGCCGGTCGGCAGGGTGGGAAAGGACTGTTGGTGAAGCAGCGGAAGGTGGAGGAGACAACTGGAAGAGAAAAGCTGGAGAAAAGCTCCATTTCAATTCCGACGATTATTGTTAAAGCACCATCTACCAGCAGCTCTGGGCACAGTAGCCGTGCAAGCAGTGAAGATACAGAACCATCTCCTGAAAATAATGAAGAGCAGGATGAAGAAAAGCCTCAGAACCCGGTCATGGCTCCAACGCCCACTCCACCTCCACCACCTATCATCCCTGCGAAAATGGAAACACTGGGCAAGAGCACAGCACAGCGGGAACGTGAACGCTTTCGTGATTCACGTCGGAGAAGCACCTCATTCTACTACTCATCTGAGGAGGACATGTTAGATGAGCAGGAGTCTGCTCAGACTTCACTAGAGGCTAGCACCTCTGCTCGCTTGCGCCCTTCCAAGTCTATTGATGAGGGATTGATCTCTGGTGATGCCTTAAGCATGCCACCTGCATTTGGGTTGCCGCAGTATGCATCAGCTACACCTCATCAAGCCACTACCTTCATCCACCCATTGACAGGAAAGGTTCTAGACCCAACAAGCCCACTTGGACTTGCGCTGGCAGCTCGCGAGCGAGCACTGAAAGATGACCGGCGTACACGTCGAGATGAACGCCACTTCGGTCGACAGATGTCCAGCACTGGAGCTTTTCCATCTACAGTCTCCACTCCAAATCAAAAGCCTGTTCCTCCGTTCTATATCTACCAATCACACACCTCACTCTACCTTAGTGGTGCCTCTCCAACAACAGGTGGGCCAGTGGCACAGAGCCGGCCCCAGTCTCCTCGAATGCTGCGACTGACTGGTGGTGGGACAGGGAGCTTGGAATGGAATGAGCAGAACATTGGAGATAGAGAAGATAGAGGGGCACCAAAAGTGCGCTTTACAGAAAATCAAGCTGGACAGTATCAGTCTCACCATCAGGACAGGGACAACAGAGCCAATCAGTACCACACTTACCTGCGGGATCGAGAGAGGGAAGGGCACAAGAGGATACCGCCCAAGCCTCCTCCCCGCAGACAATCCTTCCCAGGTAAGGAGAGTGAACTCAATACTGCTGACAAAAGTCCCACAAGCAATTCCCAGGACAACAGGGGAGGACAGAAGGTAGCAGAGGCTGGAATAGAGAAAGAGGGAGAGAAGGATGCAAAGAGAGGGACACATCTTGGGGTTGGGGAAGGGGGTGATGTGATGATGCTTCCACCACCTGCTCCATCTATGGATGTGGATGATGAATTTGTGTTTGCCGAACCCCTACCTCCTCCTATACAGTTTGCAAATGGAATGGAAATAGACACCCAAGGAGCAACAGAATATAATCAACAACAACAACAACAGACGGAGCTGTCAGGATCTCAGCCACTCAAGGAGCAACAGTCTCTGCAAACACTTTCCAAACCCCCGCAAGACACCATGTCCCTACCAGACAACATGCAAGCTGACTCACAGCAAGCACCCGTCCATCCTTCTGCTGTGGTACATCCATTTCTTTTCCCACCAAATCCCTTAATTCCCCCTCCACAGCTGTGTCCTAAAATACCTCCAGGAAACCCACCTCATTCGCAACTCTCTGGTTATTCCCAGCACCCAACCACCCAACCTTTACCCTCGCCACAAGCGGGAGACTCAGCTGCTTCTAGTCTCACCTCTTATGATAGTGAGGTGGCCAATCTGACTCAGTCTGCTCTCTCCCCGTCTCTTCCATCTCCTCAAATTTTCCCTTCTTCCAGTTCCCCTTCTTCTCAAGCCACCTCATCTGACCCTATGTCACTGCATCGTCCTCTCCCACTTTTCTACCCTCAACAAGGACACACTAATGTTTCTATGCCCTATTCCACCATGGCTGCAACTGCAGCCGTAATGACTGTCACCACAACAATGCCTTTAGAAAGTACATCAGTCATTGTAGGTGATCGACTTCCTACAGCACTTAAAGGACGTGAGTGGTCAGAGGCTGTAGTGGATTCTGGGATTGAGGAACTGGACAGTCACAGCAGCAGCGATCACCACATGGAAAACTATGGAGAAAGAAGGGAACGAGAAGGAGGCCAAATAAAACAAAGGGAAGGAAGACGGAGAGAAAGCATGGAGAGTGGGATAGTTGGGGATGGATTCAAAGAAGACCGAAGAGTGTCCCTGGATTCATCTCTTTCTTGCACAGATAAATTCCCTCCCAAACACAAACCACACATACATAAACCCAGACCTCCAAACCTGCCACATATGCACACTCACAATATGGCAAAATATCACTCACACACAGAGAATGGCCGCACTGGACCACAGCTACAGCGGCAGGCTAGTGCAGCTCCCAACATGTATAGGCCAAGGGAAGAGGAAGAGCAGGAACAGGGTAGAGGAGGTGACACTGCTGTGAAGATTCCAGCATTTATGGATCGTCGTCTGAACTCTCCTCTCTCCAATGTCAAGGCCAGCATCATAAATGAACTCAGCAGTAAACTACAACATCTTGGTGGCTGGCAGGGTCAGGGACCACCACCAAATCATCAGTAAGATATATTCAAAACAGTGACACAAATACATGCATGTTCTTACTGATGAACCTAAACAATCCAGTTGAAAGAAAAGAGTTACCTGGGCCCTGTTTCAGAAAGGAGGTTAAGTTAAAACCCTGAGTATGTTAATCCTGAAATGTGGGAAACTTTCTGTTTTAAAATGGGAGATCGAACCAGAAAAAGCTGGCTACCGTGTAGGTCTAAAATGGATCAATTAACGATTGATGCAAAACTCAAGAGGCCTGTTTCAGAGAGGAGGTAAAGTGGAAACTCTGAATATGTTAATTCTAAAATTAAAAACCCAAACCTAGCTTTCCGCATTTCAGGATTAACATATACTCAGAGTTTTCACTTAACCTCCTCTCTGAAACAGGCCCCTTGAGTTTTGCATCAATCATTGATTGATCAATTTTAGACCTACACGGTAGCTGCACTTACTTTTGCAAATTACATTAGCAATTGTTAGCCAGTGGTAGTCTTAGTAAGCATTAATTTTACTTTATTATTTTGCTGTTAATGAGAGAGCTTATGAGTGTTTCCCAGCCCTGAGGGATGTACTGGGTTGCAGCTGGAAGGGCAACCACTTTGTAAAACATTTGCAAAGTAAGTTGCCGGAGTATGCCAGAGTTGGTGGTTCATTCTGCTGTGACGACCCCTGAACAACAAAAGCAGGGAAAAAACCTAAATGGAAGCGAGTGAGCTGTTAATTTAGTTGGATTATGTTAAATATTTTACACTAACTTTTCCTATATACCAAACATAGTGAGGGTAAAAACGGGTTTCAATACACAATTAGACTGTTTTATCAATGTTGTGGCAAACTTTTCAGTGGCAAGCAACTCTTATCTTTTTTATGAATAATTTGGTTTGAACTGTATAATTATTTATTTTGTTTACACACATTTATTTACCTCTTCACAGGTTTCCAGGTGATACCTCTGGCTGCGCACCTCTTCTCCCGGCTACTGCACAGTCTCTCCAACACTCCTTCTCTCCAAACCTGCCTCCAAACTCTTTAACATCTAACTGCTCCAATGTGGCGCTCAACCCAAACCCTGTACCATCATCTCCTCTTCCCCTAACATCTCTAACCCCAGCTTTAACCCCGACCCCATTACCTCTAACTCCAAACCCTGTTCCACCTCCACTCAAAGACTGGACACCATCAAATTCGCCCATTTCTTTTCCTCATGGGATTTTATCCCCTCCATCACTTCCCCATGCTCCACTCTCTCCTCTTTCCCTGGCTCATGCACCACTCTCTCCTCCATCATTACCTCATCCACCCATTTCTCCCATATCTCTTTCTCATGCGCCACTTTCTCCTTCTGCTGTCTCCCATCCACCACTTTCTCCATCCTATTCCCCCTATCCTTTATCCCCAAAGCATCGCTCTAAATATCGAGGTAAAGTTTCAGAATTCCAGTTTTTTGGGCCAGAGCTGCGGCGTGCAGAATCCCACTCATACACTCAGCGCCGCCGAGCTCCGAGTCCCCTAATCTCCTGCTCGGACCATGTACAACCTGGACCTCCACGTCCATCTTCGCTCCCTCTCTTTCCATCCACATCACTCTACTGCACTCCGTATGAAATGCAGCCCCCTTTAACGCCCCCGCTGGCAGTCGCTCATCCATATTCAGACCATTTTTTCCCTCCAAATTCTCCTCTTTTCTCACTCCCATCCTCTGTGGTTCCTCAAAACCCCACGCTGGTTTCTGGCTCACTCTCGCCTACCAATTTCCTGTCCGGAGGCTCCTCTCCTTCTTGTATGGGTTACCCGCCCTTAACTCCGCCTCCACCCAATCAGCCTTTTGTGTCAAAGCCCCTCCCCTACTGGAGCAAATATGATGTTGCTGATTGGCTGACTTACCTGAATCTGGCAGAGCACCGGGAACGTTTTCTCGACAATGAGATCGACGGCTCTCATCTGCCTTCTCTAACAAAAGAGGACTTCCTGGATCTGGGTGTGAGTCGGGTCGGACACCGCATGAATATTGAACGTGCGCTTAAGAGACTTACGGACAGGTGAGATAGGAAGGTGAAGAAAATGAAGTGTAGATTTAGATGAACATGCAGACGAACTTCAGAAGGCAAACTCTAGACAAAGTAGTTAGGGGGGGAAATTAATAGCTTTTTCCAAAACTAAAAATAAAGACCTTACATTTGTTTTGTTTTTTATGGTCCACCATTTCATAAATAAAACTAGCTCTGCATGGATAATTCTGCCTGCAGCTTTACTCGACAATAATTAAATATTCTGCCCTTAATGTTTTTGTATGCTTAAGATGGTGTTTAGTAAAAGAGGTTTAGCTAAGTAAGGAAGACTTCATTTGATTACAAAACCCATTTTTCATCGACTGTGAACTTCATATATACATTTATTTTACATGACAAGTTTTGGGCGAAGTTTTGGACACTTCTACTCATTCTTTATTATGAATGTTTTACATATAGTTATATGCAGGGCTTTACATTAACACCTGCCAAATGCGGGTAGATTTCAGCTCTGGCGGGTTAGAGACACCTCCACTAGCCACTTTGGCTGGTTGGAAATCATTTTTAAATTGTAGTTTTCTTAAAAGCAGGGCTCAACAATAAGCATGGCCCAATATTCGTGCAAATGTGATCTTGGAATCGAGAAGCAGCACTACTGACAAAAATAACTGCGTTCGTGCGAGCAAAACAGCAAAATAAAAGGTAAATACCGAACGAGAGGATGATTACTCGCGCGCACAGGTGATGTGATGTGATGCTCGCGACTGTTAAAAAGCATGCGCGCCCGTTTACTTGCGCGAAGCAACCGTGCCCAGAGGAAGCGCAACTGATGTGAACAGTTCCCTTTAAAATAGACTTGACAAAGTGCGATGATTGTGCACCCACAGTCCTGCTGCTTTCAAGAGCTCACGATTAAAAAAAATAATAACACATATTCTTTTGTAAGCAGCAGGGGTCACTGTTTTCATTTTAATTACTCTTTGAACAGATTACTAACAGGCCTATATTAACCATGTGTTTCACCTGCTTTCTTTTGTTTATATGGTTTAATCATATTATTTTACAATAACATTGCTTTAATGGGAAGATTACTCCCCGTTTATGTGTAGTTAACTGGTGATCTGGGACTTTTAGCCAGGACAGATTACTGTGCTTATTTAAAAAAAAAAATTGTGGCTAAGAAATACTTATTGGGTGTGATCAGAGATAAATTTGGTAAACTCTTAATTTTGAGCTCTGAAAAGTCATGTGAATTAAAAACTGATTGCATTGCGACAACCCATTTGCTCATGCACACTGAGAAAGATAATGCACAATACCAACAAGATGTTAAATGAATGAGAAGGCATGTGGACAACACAACATCTAAGTGAAGTTTATTTATAAACTAATTTCGAGAGGATCACGTGATTATGATTGAACACGGCTGGTCATGCATTAACCATGTATGACCAACCAATCAGACGATTTCTAACCCTCTATAAAGAGCCAGGGTTTCTTACTACAGTCATCTTCGTTTGAAGAATCCCCCCTTTCACCCCTACTCCTCCTCTTTTCCTTTCATAGGGCGGCACGGTGGCCCAGTGACTAGCACTGCAGCCTCACAGCAAGAACGTCACCAGTTCAAGTCCTTTAACAGACTGGCTGTCATTTCTGTGTGAAGTTAGCATGTTCTTCCCGTGCTTGCGTGGGTTTTCCCCGGGTTTTCCGGTTTCCTCCCACGTTCCAAAAACATGCACTACAAGTTAATTGAACAATCTAAATTCAGCACTAGTCAAACTTTTATCCATCAGCATATCTCTCCGTAGCAACTATTTTCTGTCATCAACTCTTACAAAGGGGGGAGCTCTCGAGATCTACCTGAGCTCAAAGCTCCCCTCTCGCCCTGCAAACGGGAGGGAGCCCAGGGCTCAAGGACCTTTTGGGCTCAGGGCTCTCTCCCGGGACAGCATGCCAAACTTGCTTATAATCAATCATCAGCTAAGTGTGAACTCTTGAAATCAAGTCATTTTAGCATGTCAAAGTCAAATTTACGCATATACAATATATTTTCCCAACAAGAAAAGTGTGGCTAGTGAAAATGGCCAGTGGCTAGTAACGTTGGAAATCTACTAGCCACAGTGGCTGGTGATCAAAAAAGTTAATGTCAAGTCCTGGTTATATGTAAAGCCTGACAATTTGTAACGTTAAATTCCGACTAAATTTAAGAGGTGCATCACGGGTTGCTCATATATATTTTCTTTTAGTATTTAGAAAACTAAAACAGGCAGATGTGTTTCTATCAAAAGGTCACGAAAACCAAAAACTCCAAAACTGTCCAAACCTTTGACCACAAGCGAATAATATAAATGCACCAAATTATGATTTTCACACGCCATTTAAGACCACAAAAATCCATCCAATCAATTGAACTCCAGCTCATTCCTTCAGTTAGACATGGCATTTCTTTGAGATACGTGCCCTATAATTACATACTGCACACTTACGTAACTTTAATTGCTTTTTGAATGCCAAATTCTTCATCTTAGTCTGTAGATGATCAGTTTATCAAGCACTTTCCTTTCTTACCTCATGCTCTGCCTCCTTTCTTTTCTTTTCCTTTCCCCTCCCCTTCCATGTTTTCTAGGCTCTCCTCTGCTTTCTCTGTCTCCACTGTTTCTTCTGAAGGGCAGAACGAACGCATGAGAGATGAGGCAACTCAGAGCTAGAAGAGAGTATTAGGGAGAACCAGTTAGAGGATAGAAAGAAAAAAATGGGGTTAGACAAAAGCACTCGGGATGAAAGGGAAAGACTTCCACTGGAGGACAGAGATGGGCATGATTGTGATGAAGAAGTGCTATGAAATACTCGAACGCTCTAGCAGATCGAACGCTAAAGTCATCTCGAGCTGGTTTGTCGTCCAGACGTCCAATCGACTTCAGCCAATCAGTGACAGACAGAGAGAATGTACTTCTTTCATTGATTTTTTTTTTTTGGGGGGGGGGGGGGGGGTGACGAGATCAAAAGGTGTAATGACTTTTAGTAACATGATATTATTATATTAATACAAATGAGGCTAATGTGCGTATTTTAGCATCATGACATGCAGGCTTTTTGATTCATCTGAAAATATGAAGATTAAAGTCAACATGCAGCGAGAATGGACCCCATTTACTTTTTAATAGTGTGTTGTTTCCAAGAAAATAATAAAAGTCATATTTAGCCATTTAATCAGTTTGCAAAACACTGAAATCTAACGCCCTGCCTTACTTTTTTTAATTTGTATCATTAAATGTATGCACAAGAAAGTGAAATGGGTTGCCGACTGCTTCATGTTGACTTTAAGCTGTAAAAGCTCTAAAAAGATGCCATCATAATGACAATAATAACCATATAATGATTAAGTGTGTAAGTGTTTTAATACCGTAAGCAGAATCAGTCTTCCAAAGATCAGAACACAATGAAAGAACCCATCGTTTATATTGCTTAAGTGCGCTCTTGTTATGCTATACAAACACACACACCTGCACACTAATACGCACTCAATGTGTGTGTGTGTGTGTGTGTGCATGCATGTGTGTGTTCTGTTATGGCGGTGGTGGTTGTTTTATAGGAGTAACTCAATTTCTTTGAAAATATATTTAAGGTAATAGGAACAAAGAAAAATATATATATATATATGTGTGTGTGCGTGTGTGAGTGTGTGTGTGGAAATGTATGCAGAATTAAAGTATATATATATATATATAAATATATATAAATATCAGATATTTATATTGTTCTGTACAATAATTGATGAATATGATGATACATAAGCTCTGCTTAAGAGGTTTGAATAAATTATTCTCTTCAATTTATTCTCAATTATTTCTTGACTGTTTTTCTTTTTTTTACATTTTCAGTGTTTTCACTATTTGTTGAGTTTATTCTTAATTTATTGTTGATTAAAGGTTTTTTATTTATTCCTTTCTTTTTCAGTCTGTTTTCACTGTATTTGTTCAGTTTATTCTCAATTTATTATTTATTTTTTCAGTCTGTTTTCACTGTATTCGTTAAGTTTATTCTCTATTTATTCTTCTTTATTTTTTTTCAGTCTGTTTTCACTGTATTTGTTGAGTTCATTCTCAATTTATTCTTCTTTATTTATTTTTTAGTCTGTTTTTACTGTATGATTTGAGTTTATTCTCAATTTATTCTTTTATTTTTTCAGTCTGTTTTCACTGTATTCGTTAAGTTTATTCTATATTTATTCTTCTTTATTTATTTTTTCAGTCTGTTTTCACTGTATTTGTTGAGTTTATTCTCAACCTATTCTTCTTTATTTATTTTTTCAGTCTGTTTTCACTGTATGCTTTGAGTTTATTCGCAATTTATTCTTGACTAAAATTCTTTATTTATTTTTTCAGTCTGTTTTCACTGTGCTACAAGTTAACTCTTTAAATTAAGTTCATTATTTTGGCTTTTTTCAGTCTGATTTCACCGTATGCCTTTTAACTGTATGCTCCATTGAAGATTCAGCCATTAGGGTGAGTGAATAATTACATTTTTATTTTAGGATGAACTATTCCTTGATTCCCACAGGTCTTGATTGGCCGAATATGATGCTGTAGAGATCACATGACACTTCCTGTTGCTGAGGTGATGAACTCTGATATTAAACAATCCTCAACATGCACTCAAGCAGTGTTACTATGCTAAGTTACAGTAAGTGCTTAACCTCTTTCAAACCTTTT
Source organism: Danio tinwini (assembly GCA_903798205.1). NCBI lineage: Eukaryota > Metazoa > Chordata > Actinopteri > Cypriniformes > Danionidae > Danio > Danio tinwini. Next base: position 3,684,484 of record CAIGQZ010032287.1, read on the forward strand.
TGATGCTGCTGAGATTGCCTTTGAGCTGTAAACACACTAATTGCTTCACATGTTGGCAGTTTTTGCTGTAAGATGTGATTGGCAGAGAGCTGAAATAACTCTCACATTCTACAACACACTTAAATTTCACACCTGACAACTCATTTGCACTGAGATGAGAGAGAATGTGTGCGTGTCTGTGTGTGTGAGGAGGAAAACACACTTGCATGTACATATGCACCTCGGCGACAGCTGCACTGGACTGAACGTCACACAGACAGCGAGAGACAGACAGACAGATATGGGAGAGAAGTGAAGGAAACTGAAGGAGGACAAAGAACGAAAGAAAAAAAAAGCCTTGGAGTGAGAGGTCAGATTTACTTTTTTCTGTTTAGGTTGACTGTACAGTTTATGGGTAGGTTTGGGTGCACTTTATTTTACAGATTGTGCATTTATAAGAAATTACTGATAATATAAGATAAATTAATAGGTTTAAGCTGGGTTTAGGGTGCCTAGTTTTTACTTTAGTTATTGTAATTTCTACAAGTATATGACATGTACATGCAAAACCGTAAAATAAAGTGCTGTGCAAGTTACTATTAATAAGAAATTATATTTTGGTCATGTAATGTCTTTTCTATACACATTTATCATTTGCTTTTTATAGAAAATGATATACTTTTGAACAAAATACTTAATTTATTCTGCCAGTACACTCAGAAATAAAGGTACCAAGCTGTCACTAGGGTGGTTTCTTTTCAAAAGGTACACATTTGTACTTAAATGGTCCATAATGGTACCTCAAAAGTATATATTAGTACCTGAAATTTTAAGAGGAACACTTTTGTACTTTTTAGGTACTAATATGTACTCTTGAGGTATTAATATGGACCTTTTAAAAAGGTACCACCCCAGTGAAAGCTTGCATACCTTTATTTCTGAGGGTGTATGTGCTTGTAAAATCGTAGCATCGTAATAGTTTTAGATGCATGTAACATCGACTCCCCAATTGTAAATGCACACTAATTTGTTGGATATTGTAGATTGGCAATCATTGCAACTAGATAGACATGGGCCGGTATAAGATTCTGACTATGATAACCTTGGATAAAAATATCACGGTTTCACAGTATCACGGTATTGTGATTACTGCTCTAAAATATATTCTTTTTAAATGTCTGTGTAAAAAACTAAAAGTTTTTTCCCCTTTGAACACAATATATTTTATTTTGAGAAACATTTATAATATTTTGGAGCAGTAAACGTGCCAGGCCAAATAATGAAAATGAATCATTAACGTCTGCTGTCTTCATTAGTTTAAAAACACAGATTTATATACAATCTTTTCTGCTGGAGATGCGGTTGTTAAAAAAAATGTAAATAAAAAAATCTTACACGTACTTTAGGAACAGTATTAAAGAAAATGTTGGCGGTATGAAAACCTTGACTTTTCCAAACTGTGGTATACCTTGAAAACAGTTATCGTCCTATGCCTAATTGCAACTTTACAAACTCAGGAAAATAGGATTTTGTTATTAGTATAGTCTAAATTTTACATGTTAAAACTTTGCTATGCAAAAACAAATAGCTTTAGGTGACGTTTTAAAGTGTATGTTTAGTCTTCTAAATGGCTTTTTTTAGTGCTATCATTGGGTTTTTTATAGTTATGCACTTTAACATAAATACTGAATGTTATTATTAATTTAAAAGGTTATTTAAATATGATGTTATAATTTTCTATGAAATGTACAGTATGCATGTTTTAATATGTAGTTTTGTCCTATTTAGGATACAACTGTGATTTCCCTGTGTATGTGTCAAGTGTTATGTCCTGTTTGCAATCCCGGCTTTTGATTCATGTGAACTCATGTAAATATTTCACATTTTTATAGTTAATTTCTTGTATTTTTAATTGGTCTCTGCTGTCTTGATGTTTTATTTTAGGTGCAACGTCTTTGGTTTACAGCACACTAAGCAGTGATCATATTTAATGAATATATTTAATTTGACACAATTGGCGTCTTATTAGAATGACATATGGGCTCATTAATAGAAAATGACTCCTGAGGGCAAATATCGCTTCTGTAAAAATGAAGTCTGTTGTGGATGTATTTTGCAGAGCGTGTGTGTAAGATGACCTACCAGCTCTTGTTTATTTGGAGTCGCTCGGCTGGTGGATGGAATTCTGGGAAGGAGGGGTGAATGCTATTTCTGATCCCAGATTCTTGTGTCTACACACACACACACACACACACACACACACACACACACACACACAAACTCAGAGACACGCCCTTAAATTAACAGATGAAGATGCAGCGACGTCCATTCATTATTTTGATGCTCTGTTAATTGTCTAGTTTTGCTTAGTTTTTGTAAGCCTTTTGTGCTTAAGGCATGCATCATGACAGCACATTTCAGAGATGTTTATCAACATTGCTGACAGTGTCCAGTTGCAGTTGTGCATGCAGCAAATCCCAGAGTGATTCACATGGACAGTTGCATGCTCTGGATTACAGCCAGAACCTTTTTTATCAGCCAGACTGAGCTCCGCAAACATTGATTACATTCATCAGAGATCATGGAGACATTTGAAAACGGAATCAAATGTTTCAGAAACATTTAACAAACTAAATATAATTTTTAATAAGCAATTACAAAAATTACTAGAAGTGGCACGGTGGCTCAGTGGTTAACACTGTGGCCTCACAGCAAGAAGGTCGCTGGTTTGAGTCCCTACTGGGTCAGTTGGCTTTTCTGTGTGGAGTTTGCATGTTTTCCCGTGTTGGTGTGGGTTTCCTCCGGGTGCTGCAGTTTCTTCCACAGTCCAAACTGTGGCGATGCCGACCCCTGCTAAATAAAGACTAAGCCAAAGGAAAATGAATGAATTAGTAGAAGTAAACTGTTTGTGAAATTTACTTTTAATTTGAAGATTTTTAATATATATTTTTTCATTGTGTGAAACTCTTCATGACAACTGCAAGTGAAATGCTGCACTGTATGCGTCTTTAGCTGTAAAATGTACTTTAATAATCTTGTATTTAAGATTATAGTATATACTTTTTTTGGTAACACTTTATTTTGATGGTCCATTTGAGTATTAGTAGACTGTTTGCTTAATATCTGCTGATATTGCTCCTCCAACAGACATTTAACTGACTATAAGAAACTGCAAGTACATGTCAACTTACACTAACCCTAACCCCAACCTAACAGTCTACTTATAATCTAATGACAATTAGTTGGCATGTAGATGCAATGTAGCTTAAACTCAACAAACAGACCATCAAAATAAAGTGTGATTTTTGTTTTTTTCATTGTATGTATGTCATTTGAAATTACCTCACATTAACAGCCCTCAAGCCTATTTAGGTCTTTTCTTAATTTGAATCATCCAGTCAAGCTGCAGTGGTTTGTGGACCAGTTTTATAGACTCAGTGAGTATTTTTATCAAGTAGATCAATGTAGGGATTGTTGCTCTTCATTTACGATATTGCGTCCTGTTGCTGGGTGGTTTTTGACCCTGTAATTCTATGTACATCTATAACACATGCAAACAGTGTTTTAGGGGTCTGGAAATGCTACGTTTTCAAGGAGAAAAAATACCCAGAAAAATGAATTTGGACATTTCAAGCTTAGCATTTAGCATTAAGAATTTAAAGCAGTACATTACCCCTTGCTCACCACAACCACAGAATAAAAAAAAATCCAATTATGCATTTATAAATTATAAAATAGTCATTAAAAACACACAGGCCTAATAAACTTGTCAAATAATAATAATAATATTCAATAATAATAATAATAATAATAATAATAATAAATACATGCCATTCCAGGTTTTCAGAAAAAACAAGACATTGTAAATAAAAAAAAATAATTTACAATAGGACTATGTTTTGGCTTGCCATGGTACATTTCTTTATGCGTTTGAATATACACTAACTGGCCAAATTAATAGGTATACCTTACTAGTACCAGGTTGGAGCCCCTTTTGCCTTCAGAGCTGTCTTAATCCTTCGTGGCGTAGATTCAACAAGGTACTGGAAATATTCCTCTGAGATTTTGCTCCATATTGATATGATAGCATCACACAGTTGCTGCAGATTTGTCGGCTGCACATACATGATGTGAATCTCCTGTTCCACCACATCCCAAGGGTGTTCTATTGGATTACAATCAGGTAACTGTGGAGGCCATTTGAGTACTGTGAACTCATTGTCATGTTCAAGAAACCAGTTTGAGATGATTCACGCTTTATAACATGGTTCGTTATCCAGCTGGAAGCAGCCATCAAAAGATGGGTACACTGTGGTTATAAAGGGATGGACATGGTCAGCAACAATACTCAGGTAGGCTGTGTTGTTGACACGATGGTCAATTGGTACTAATGGAAAATATCTCCTACACCATTACACCACCACCACCAGCCTGAACTGTTGATACAAGGCAGGATGGATCCATGCATTCATGTTGTTGATGCCAAATTCCGACCAATCTTCTATTGTCCAATTGTGGTGAGCCTTTGTGAACAGTAGTCTTAGTTTCCTGTTCTTAGCTGACAGGAGTGGCACCCGGTCTGGTCTTCTGCTGCTGTAGCTTATTCGCGTTATGGTTGGTCTTGTTGCGTGTTCAAAGATGCTCTTCTGCAGACCTCAGTTGTAACGAGTGCTTATTTGAGTTGCTGTTGCCTTTCAATCAGCTGGAACCAGTCTGGCCATTCTTCTCTGACCTCTGGCATCAACAAGGCATTTGTGCCCACAGAACTGCTGCTCACCGGATATTTTCTCTTTTTCTGACCATTCTCTGTAAACCCTAGAGATGGTTGTGCGTGAAAATCCAAGTAGATCAGCAGTTTCTGAAATACTCAGACTAGCCTGTCTGGCACCAACACCATTCCACGTTCAAAGTTACTTAAATCCCCTTTTTCCCCCATTCTGATGCTCGGTTTAAACTGCAGCAGATCGTCTTGACCATGTCTACATGCCTAAATGCATTGAGTTGCTGCCATGTGATTGGCTGATTAGAAATTTGCGTTAACGAGCAGTTGGACAGGTGTACCTAATAAAGTGGCTGGTAAGTGTATATTTCACATTAAAAATATAAGTAAATGATCGGCACATTTTCAATTTTGCTGACTTTTTTTCACATTTAAAGCAATATTCTAAATAAATTAATTAAATCAAAATAATAATGGAAAAATTATTCCTAATAACTGTTCATGAGGCCGTATTTTATTGACCTTCATATGTTGAATATATTCAGTCAGTTAAAAATAACATACAATTAAGCATTCCCAGTAATAAATATATAATACTTATCTCTTGAGCGTGTGAAGTCCTGCATTTTGGCTGAATAAAGGAAAGTAGATGAAAGTCAGGTAAAAATATCTCTTTAAAGAGCATCAGTACAAGCGTGCATTACTATTGCTGAACTAACATTTGCAGCAGCAGCATGTAATTCATTTAGCAACATGTCAAAACAAACTGATGAAAACATCAACAACAGACAACATCAACAACAGACCCGGGGAAACTCAAACGTGCAGAAGATTGAAAAGCCTGTGAAACACTACAGCCGAGCGGCGTCTGTTAGCCATGAATTGTGGAAACAAATGAGCAAACAAACCCAGATGCCCCCGAATAAATGTCACCTGATGTGTCAAGAACGCTTCTGATAGTTTGAGGCGAATGAAACAAAAGTAGGGCAACAGTGGCCTACAGGCTGGTGCAACAAGCAGGAAACTGGGCCAGTGGGATATTGAAGACTTCTGCTATTCTATACTGTATTTATACTCCAGAACATGAAGTATGCACTTTCCACACATGCATGTAAGCAGACTGCTTCAACTGTTTTGTTTTGCTTTTCAGCCGTCTGTGATCATGGCAGACCCTCCAACAGGCCCACCCGAGGACGTCAACAAAACCAGCTTCTGGATGGTAAGAAAAATGAAAACAATGAGAAAATCTCCCTTAATGGTATCTTAGCAATGCAGATATTACTAAACAGAAATTAAGTTTTGATATACATTTGAAGTCAGAATTATTAGGCCTCCTGAATTATTAGACCCCTGGATATCTTTTTCCTCAATCTCTGTTTAACGGAAAGATTTTCTAAACAAAATAGTTTTAATAGCTGATTTATTTTATCTTCGCCATGATGACAGCACACTATATTTGACTAGATATTCTTCAAGATCCTAGTATTCAGCTTAACATGACATTTAATGGCTTACCTAGGTTAATTAGGTGAGTTAGGGTAATTTGGCAAGTCATTGTATAACAGTGGTTTGTTCTGTAGATAATCAAAAAACTTTTTTTTGCTTAATAGGGCTAATAATATTGACCTTAAAATGGCTTAATAAAAACCATTTAAACTAAAATGAAAAACATTTGGGAAATATTTAAAAAGAAAAAAAATGCACAGGAGGGCGAATACTTTTGACTTCAACTGTATTTACAGTAGGACATTTTACTGAATGGCTTCTGCATGGTAAGAAAACACTTCAAAATTTAGTGAGCTTTCTGTGTAGCCTGCCTGCAGTACATACTGTAACCTCAGAAGTGGCACCACATAAAATAGTGTGTAAAATAATACTTACTATTTTGTCTATTAAAGGGAGAGTTCAGCCAAAATATGTAAATTTACAAATTATTTATTTTCCCGCAGGTGGTTTTATAGTAGGAAAAACTTATATACTGTATGTATTTTGGTTTTATTATTTATTTATTAATATTACAACTTATTTAGCTATTTAAGGCAATAAAATGTTATATATTTTTTTCTTTTTTTTTTCCTTTTATTAACTTATATGGCCACTTTTTCAATTATTATCAATCCTGATTTCAGACGCAGAATCATTCATATAAATTTCTGGAAACAAGACATTTGTCACAAAATAATCTTTTAATTTGACCTAATTTTACCTGTTCTTGTTTCAAATATTGAACACTTGCAAAGAAGATTCTCATTGTACACTGTACTGCAGAAATACTGGACACAATTCACTGGTTATTGTTTTATCACATCCTATGTTTCTAATTTCTAATTATTTTGAAAAAATCTTTTAGCCAATAAATTATGTCCGGACGGTGCAGAGGACATCAGAGTCGTACCAGGCTTGTAAAGACATCATAGCGTGTATGAAGGACCGGGCTCATGTGGAGCGACAGTATGCCCGACAGCTGACCGAATGGAGCGACAAGTGGAAATCCATCACTGAGACTCGTGAGCGCACTATTACTCACATTCAGCTTTAAATGATTGGGTTTTAACACAGAGTAGCTCTTTTTTTGTAGTTTCGATAGTAGAGCATGGTGCTGATTGGCAGGGACGTGCGGGGATCCCTATAAGGGGCAGGGGCTCAAGTGGAAAAAGGGCACTTTTTATTAAATAATTATAATAATTGTACTTTAATAAATACATTATATTAAAGAAGATTTCATCCTAAAGTCACCATATACTCACCCTTAAAATGATAGTTCATTCAAAACTAATAATTCTGTCACCATTTACTCAACTTTTACTTGTTCCAAACCTATTTGACTTTTTTTCTTCTGTTGAAAGCAGGAAACCTGTAACCATTGACTTCCATGGTGTTTGTTTTTCCTACTCTGGAAGTCAATGGTTTCAAGTTTATAGCTTTCTGTAAAATATGGTTTTAATCTTAATTCGTTAGTGTTTAACTAAATAAAGAGACAAAGGTTTGAAACCACTTGAGGGTGAGTACATTTGAACTATCCCTTTTCAATCTATTATTTTTGTTTGAGTTTTTTTTTCTTCTGTTGAACAAAATAATAAAATGTTTTAAAGAATATAGGACACACTGATAGCCACTGACCTCCATAGCTAGCCTATATGTACATGTTTTATAGCTTAAATTAACATTATATATTCTGAATAAATGACTGCAAAAACTAGAGGGCAATATTTTCACGATCCAGCTGTCGTTTCTCCATTACATTAGCCTGTATGCCTAGGATATTGCCCTGGCTAAACTTTAGCTGACTTATTACATGCTTGTTAATCAGGAGAATGTTAGCAAGACAAAATAGCCTATTTGCTTTTGAACTTTTGGATAAATAGCTGACGTTAAATTTGAGCCTCAGGCAGTCTTTTGTTAACTGTTACTCACCTCCACACAATATAGATGAATGACGGATTAATTTACATTCGGTTTACGTTTACATTACGGCGGTTCTGTCTATCATATTGTGCTGCCATAACGGAGGTCAGCTAGTAATGTATGTTTTACGCACACTCCGTCTGCAGTGTGTGTGTATGGGCCAGACTGTAAAGCTATTGCCCGTGTGCAGTGCGAATGCAGGAGTTGGCATAAGCGCTAATAGATGTTACTCCACTGTTGACACCTTACTTTTGAGGCAATAGATAATAACGTAAATAAAGTCTTCGTTAGAGCATTCGCCGGTTCGAGGCTTTCTTAAAGCGACTAGACTAAAATCAAGATATACTTTAAAATTTTGTTTTTTTAGTGTCTGACAGGGAAAGCTGTCCTTAAATAGAGCACACATTAACTTATACATTTATTATATTTCTATTATTAGTATTTAAAAAATAAGTATTATCCCCAGGAAAAAAGGGAACTTTCTCTCCAGGAGAAAAAAAGGGCAGGGGCTCAAGCACCTAAAGCCCCCACCTCTGAATGTCCCTGCTGATTGGACATGGGCCGGTATAAGATTCTGATGGCATGATAACCTTGGGTAAAAATATCACGGTATTGTGATTACTGTTCTAAAATATGCTCTTTTAAAATGTTGAGTGAAAAACTACTTTTTTACCACATTCAACACAGTTTATTTTTTTATACATTTTTTTTATATTTTAGAGCAGTAAAACATGCAAGACTCGACAATAAGGACTGCCCAATGGCTCAGGGCCAGCGTGTGAGACGCTCAGGACAGTATATATCATCACTACTGGCCCGATTGGGCCTTGTCACTAGTTTTATTTGGCTGTGACTGTCAGTGCTTTCACACCCAGACGTTTGTTTCGGAACCTGTCTCATTTGCCCAGTTAGCACAGTCATATGTGCATATGTGAATACCGCAATTGTGCTCGGATCTGCTCCAAATCAACCATTCCAAGATCGCCTGAATGAGGTGGTCTCGGCTCGATTTAAACGAACTCTGGAGCTGATCGATTGTAGTGAGAAAGCAATACGATCCAACAAACTAGGCTATATTACAGTGTATTATGGTTGTGTAATAGCCATATATACAGCTTTATGAAGAGAGAATTATGAATATAGAACGGGATGTCATTCCTACCGGTAAATGTGAGTTTCATGCCGAATACGAAAGTGAAAGCATGCTGAAATATTACAGAGAGCTGTTTATCCGTTAGGAAAACTGACATAAATGTATTCTATTAATAATCAGGCCTATTGTGTTAATTTCTGCACTGACCATGAATTATTAATAGGGGTCAATATTTTAAAAATTTAATTTTAATTGAATACATCTGATATACGTATATTATATATATATATATATATATTTTTTTTTTTTGACTTTTACTTCTACTTAAATACATCCAATCAGCTCACACTAAAAAAGAACAAGCCACGCCCACTGTTTTCTCATTTAATATTGTGTTTCTCTAGGAACTGCATCACAATATAAAAAAGTAGAAGCTTCTGGTTTATGTGGACTTTAGATGTTTGTGATTTTGACTAAAGTGTGTGATTTCTGGCTTAGGACCACTGTACGGGTCTCTCTTGCGAGCCTGGCAGTGCTTTTTCTCCTCCACTGAGCGACTGTCTGCGCTTCACACCTCAATCTCCCAGTCTCTGGTTTCAGAAGACGGAGAGCGCATCCACTCATGGCAGAAAGAGACGTTCCCAAAGAAAATGTTCTGCGGATTCAGAGAGTCTTATGACCTCGAGACAGCTTTCTCACGCGCTCAGAAGCCCTGGGTGAAAAGATTGAAGAAGGTGAGGGTGAAGCGCTGATAATCGCTGGAGGGCGCAGACTGCGTCTGGTTAACAGCCGTTAACTTTTTGCCCTCCCATTGGTTCAAAATCCAAGTGTATCAGTACATTAAGACAGAAAAAACATTATTGTTTTTTTTGTTTGTTTGTTTTTGCAGGTCAGTTTTGAGCTCTATTTCTTCTTTCAGACTAACAGAAAGAAAACATTCAAAATTCAGGAGCTTATTTCATTAAACTTTAGATTTCAATCACAATACAATCATTAAAATCCTTTTTTCTTAAATCTTTTACATGTTTTTATTCACATCTACAGTTAAAGACTACATTATTAGCCCTGTATTTTACATCCTAATATTTCCCAAGTGATGTTTAAAAGAGCAAGGACATTTTCACAGTATTTCTTATTATTTTTTCTGGTGGATAAAGTCTTATTTCTCTTAGTTTGGTTGAAAAAAAGAATGTAAAAACATATTTATAATATGATATAATATTTATACACTACCTGACGGTCTTGTCGCTCATCCCAGTTTTAGGAACAACAAATAATAACTTGACTTCTAGTTGATCATTTGGTATGAGAAGTGGCTTATATGTAAGGCAAAGGCCTCTAGATTACGCTTATTTGACCAAAATAAAATATGATCATGCCTTGATATTTAATGATTTAATTAGGACAGTAAGGTCTGACTTTACTTAGGCAAAAGTCTTGTCACTTAACTGAAATAATGTCCAGTATAGAATATAAAGTCATGGTGCAGTGGAGAAAGAATAAATATTGGTCACACTTTATTTTGATGGGCCGTTTGTTAAGTTACATTGCAACTAATTCTCATTAGATTATAAGTAGAGTGTTAGGTTTGGGTTGGGGTTAGGGTTAGGGTTAGTGTAAGTTGACATGTAATTGCAAAGTTTCTCATAGTCAGTTAAATGTCTGTTGAAGGACTTTTAAATGTCAGTGTCAACAGATATTAAGCAGACAGTCTACTAATACTCAAATGGACCATCAAAATAAAGTGTTACCTAAATATTGTGTCTGACTCCATCATGAGCTTGGAGGACTGCATCCACACATCTCTGCAATGACTCAAATCACTTATTAATAAAGTCATCTGGAATGGCAAAGACTTTCAGAGTTCATCAAGATTCTTTGGATTCATCTTCAATGCCTCCTTTATCTTACCCCAGACATGCTCAATAATGTTCATGTCTGGTGACTGGGCTGGCCAATCCTGGAGCACCTTGACCTTCTTTGCTTTTTAGGAGCTTTGAGCGCTATCCTGCTGAACAATTTGCCCTCTTATGTGGTTTGTAATGTAATGGGCAGCACAAATGTCTTGATACCTTAGGCTGTTGATGTTGTTATCCACTCTGCAGATCTCTTGCACGCCCCCATACTGAATATAACTCCAAACAGTGTTTTTCCTTCACCAAACTTGACTGATTTCTGTGAGAATCTTGGCTCCATGCGGGTTCCAGCAGGTCTTTTGCAGTATTTGTGATGATTGAGATGCAGTTCAACAGATGATTCATGGAAATAATCAACCTTCTGTCATTTTTCCAAATGATCAACTAGAGGTCAAGTTATTATTTGTTGCTCTTACAACTGGGATCAACGACAATACTTTTGTCAGGCAGACTTTTTTTATTGGCTACAGAACAAATCACTCTTGTCTAATGACTTGCTCAATTTTCTTAGTTAACCAGATTAAAAATATTCTCTGTTAAACATCACTTAAATGTCACAAGAGGGCTAATAATTTTGTATTTATACTGTACTTACAAATTTCAATATGTGCAGATTTTGCTTATTTATATCATTTATATCTAAAATATACTTAAATGCATTAAATCTGACAGTTTTATTGAATCGAATATTAATAGACCAATATGTTAAAAAATAGAGCTTGATTTGTTCCTATAAACAGTGCATCCAGAAAGTATTCATAGCACTTTTTCCACATTTGTTTATGTTACAGCCTTGTTCCAAAATGGATTAAATTCATTTATTTCCTCAACATTTTACACACAATCCCCCATAATGACAATGTGAAAAAATAGTTTTAGAAAATGTTGCAGATTTATTAAAAATAAAAAACCTGAAAACTCACATGTACATCAGTATTCACAGCTTTTGCTGTGAAGCTCTAAATGGAGCTCAGGTACATTCTGTTTCCACTGATCATTCTTGAGATGTTTCAGCAGCTTCATTGGAGTTCACCTGTGGTCAATCCAGTTGATTGGACATGATTTGAAAAGGCATACACCTGTCTATATAAGGGCACAGGGTTGACGGTGCATGTCAAAGCACAAACCAATCATGAAGACAAAGGAATTGTCTGTAGACCTCCGAGACAGGATTGTCTCGAGGCACGAGGCTGGGGAAGGATACAAAAACATTTCTGCTGCTCTGAAAGTTCCAATGAACACAGTGGCCTCCATCATCCGTAAGTGGAAGATGTTTGGAACCACAGGACTCTTCCTAGAGCTGGCCGGCCATCTAAGCTGAGTGATCAGGGGAGAAGAGCCTTAGTCAGGGAGGTGATCAATAACTGATGGTCACTCTGTCTGAGCTCCAACATTCTTCTGTGGAGAGAGGAGAACCTTACAGAAGAACAACCATCTGTGAAGCAATCCACCAATCAGGCCTGTATGGTAGAGTGGCCAGACTGATGACACTCCCCGCCTGGAATTAGCCAAAAGGCATCTGAAGGACTCTCAGACCATAAGAAACTAAATTCTCTGGTCTGATGAGACTAAAGTTGAACTCTTTGGAGTGAATGCCAGGCGTTACGTTTGGAGAAAACCAGGCACCGCTCATCGCCAGGCTAATACCATCCCTACAGTGAAGCATGGTGGTGGCAGCATCATGCTGTGGAGATGTTTTTCAGCAGCAGGAACTGGAAGACTAGTCAAGATAGAGGGAAAGATGAATGCAGCAGTGTACAGAGACATCCTGAATGAAAACCTGCTTCAGAGTGCTCTTGACCTCAGACTAGGGTGACGGTTCATCTTCCAGCAGGACCAAATGACCCGCCAAAATATCAATGGAGTGGCTTCACAACAACTCGGTGAATGTCCTTGAGTGGCCCAGCCACAGCCTAGACCTAAATCCTATTGAACATCTCTGGAGAGATCTGAAAATGGCTGTACACCGTTGCTTCCCATCCAACCTGATAGAGCTTGAGAGGTACTGCAAAGAGGAATAGGCAAAAATACCCACAGACAGGTGCGCCAAGCTTGTGGCATCATATTCAAAAAGACTTGAGGCTCTAATTGCTGCCAAAGGTGCATCAGCAAAGTGTTGAGCAAAGGCTGTGAATACTGATGTACATGTGATTTTTCAGCTTTTTATCATTAATAAATTTGTAACAATTTTAAAAACTCTTTATTCACATTGTCATTATGGGGGATTGTGTGTAGAATGTTGAGGAAATAAATGAATTTAATCCATTTTGGAACAAGGCTGTAACAAAAAAATGTGGAAAAAGTGAAGCGCTATCAATACTTTCTGGATGCACTGTAAGTAACCTTTTATTCCAAAAAAACATGATTATTATTTTTTCCAATGCACCTGGTTGAAGAGTGAAGATAAAATAGAGTATTTCCATTGCAGTTAATGGCAGAACAGAGAACTGAATATAATTTGAAAAGCACTACATGATGCTAATAATAAATCTTTGTGCCTCCATTAGCTGGAAAAGGCTCGTGCCGTGTATCATAAGTCATGTCAAAGAGAGCAGAGCGCTCAGGAAAAAGAGAATCAAGCCAAACTCAAGGCCGACCTAAGCGAGAGCAAACTGTCCAAAATCCAACAGACCAGAGAGAAAGCCACGCAGGACCGCACAAAGGTTAGTCTTACCTTTATTTTACATTATTTAAGCATAAAACCGAAAGTTGCAACAGTCTTGTTTTCAGTAGTGTGACGTATATCTGAGTGGTAGCTTTTCAAATAGAAAATATATATATATATTTTTATCAATGGGGAAATTATTGGATGGTTGTGGTAGTGGAATTGTATGTGAGTCACGCCCACACTCCATTTAAGCACCAATCAGAGAAGAGATGTTGAAGAGGGAGGAGAAGTTTTAAAATATTTGGATTTATTGTCTATAAATCATTTATAATTCATTCATTCATTTATTCATTCTCTTTTTGGCTTAGTCCCTTTATTAATCTGGGTTTGCCACAGTGGAATGAACCGCCAACTTATCCAGCATATGTTTTACGCGGCAAATGTTCTTCCAGCTGCAACCCATCTCTGGGAAACACCCATACACTCCCATTCACACACATACCCTACGGACAATTTAGCTTACCCAATTCATTTCTGTGTGGAGTTTGCATGTTCTCTCTGTGTTGGCGTGGGTTTCCTCCTGGTGCTCCAGTTTCCCCCACAGTCCAAACACATGCGCTATAGGGGAATTGAATGAACTAAATTGGCCATTGTGCATGAGTGTGTATGGATGTTTCTCAGTACTGGGTTGTGGAAGGGCATCCGTTGCATAAAACATAAGCTGGCGGTTCATTCCGCTGTGGCGACCCCTGATAAATAAGGGACTAAGCCAAAGGAAAATGAATGTATATGAACGTGGTTGTTTTCACAGGCACGTGATCACTATGAGAAGGTTCTAGAGGACGTCTCTGGCTTTGCACCGAGATACATGGAGGAAATGGAGTCTGTGTTTGACCAATCACAGGAGGAGGAGAGGAAGAGGATCAGCTTCCTGAAGCAGGCCTTCCTGTCCATTCACAGACACCTCGACATTACCAACAATGAGAGGTTTCAATCGCTCTGTTATGCTTTTGATGCTTTCAGCTAGGGCTGCGCGATATTGAAAAAATCGAACATTGCAGTACTCTGTGATATCTCATTACACAATTTCACTAGATTAGTTGCATAACTAATTGCAAACATTGATTGGGATGATTTCGTAGGGGAGTGCATATGCATAAAAATATAAGAAACAATCTACAAGCATAAATAAGACCAATAAAGAAAAATATACAAATAAAATAAACAACGTTTAATTGTTTTCTGAGGAGTTGAACTGGATTCAGGTATACCGTAATTAAACAATCAAATGTAAAATAATACTACATAGTTTTTGTTTTATAAACAATTAAATAAATCATTTTTTTAGTTTGTCAAAGTTACAAGCGGTGTAGTTTCTTAAGCCTGAATCAGTGTTGCCAGATTGGGCGGTTTTGAACAAGATTGTGTGGGTACTTTTTTGCCCTGAGTGGGCTGTTGTTTTTGCATTTCGGCGAGTTTTGGATAGATTTTGGGCTGCAATCAGTCAGCTACATCTGGCAACACTGGCCTGTAGAGGTGTGAACCTACACTGGTCTCACGGTTCAGTTCGGTTACGATTATCATGCCATCGATTCGGTTCAGTTCGATATCTTTCCATACACAGTTTTATATTTTCTTCACAGCACAACGATTCTTGTATTAAAATGTATAAATATATTTATATTGATATACTATTTGTAATACAATTTTGTAATTTAATACAAACAGTAAGAGATATAAACTGTACCTTTAAAAACACAAGCATTTATAGCAAATAAGCAAATATAAATATCCCGCTTGCTCTCTGAGCCTTGTCTTGGTCACGCTCTCAACAGAAAGGGCTGCGATTGGCGCTGGTGCTCTTCACAGATGAGTGACACTGATAAACTGCAGCGGCGATCACAGCTGATCCATAATAGACACGGTGGAGAAGACTCTGCAGACACGCAGTCTGTATCCAGAAGTATCGCTGTAACAGCCGAGAGGAGAGGAAAAGTCACGCCCAGCAGGTCAAATGGGCCACAGTGAGAGAGAGAAATTTAGTTTACTTTCCTTCTCTCAATCGCAGTGAAATAGGGGCTTCTGCTGTAAGTGTCAGTGAAAGACTGTCCAGCAAACACACACACAGCGAAATTGTGCAGAGTTTCTGCTTTTTTAAGTAGTTGGAGCATTGTAAATACTCGCGCTCGCCTCCCTCACCATAGTAAGCTACCGCAACATAGCGCATATGAGATAAATGACGTCAGTACATAATAACCGGTTATGATTATTACTGAACCGATACAGAATTGTACGCGTCTGCATCGCGGTGCACAGAAGAAACAATTAATTTTGACACCCCTACTGGCCTGAATGCTTTTAAAATCCTCACACAGTCATAGGCCTTAATAACACTTGCGAAATGATCCGTTTTAATCCAGACTCAACATTGCGTATACTCGTGATGTGACTTTTGCGAGTGATCACATTGCAATATCGATGCTGAAACCATATATTGTGTAGCCCTGCTTTCAGCTTTCTGAAGTATGTAATATTACTGTTTCAGCATTAAAAATTCATTCTACAACAATACGAACAGTTTCTGAATAAACTCAAACATCTCCAGTGTCTTCCAGAGGTTTTTTCACATCACTGTATCCCCAATCTGGCTGAGTTTTATTAAAGGTCCTGTAAAGTGCTTTGAAATGTGCATTTTTATTCAATGTTTGACGTAATCTCAACTAAAAAGTGAACAGAGGGCGGGACATAGAGTAGCTCCTCCTCTTTTAATAAAACAGCCAATAGCGTTAAAATGTTCTTACAGCTCTGCCAGTGAGAGTGGTTGAGTTCAAGTGAAAAGCCAATGAGAAGAAGGGGGCGTGGCATGTCAGATACTAGAGAGCATTTGATTTAATGAGAAGCTGAAGTATGTGACGCAACTATAAAATCGCTGATCCATTTAGGTGGAAATGACAAATTGCAAGCTTTAGATGTTTATATCAGCTTTATATTTTCCAAACGCAAACTGTGTCACTGTTTTGGAGCACACTAGCTTATAGATATCCTAAGAATTAACAGACTCAAACTAACATCTAAGGGTGCTTTCACACCTAGACCTTTTTTCGGAGCGTGGTGAGTTTCACCGTTACTGTGGTTCGTTTGGCATATATGAATCCAGCAATCGCTTTCTGATCCGCACCAAAACAATTGGTCTGACACCACCTCATTCCACGCTAGATTGAAACAAACTCTGGAGCGGATCAATTGTATGTATGGAGAAAGCAATACGATCTAACAAACAAACGAGCCAGGCTTTATGAAGAGAGAATGATGAGTAAGGCGGGATGTCATCATTCCTGCCGGTAAATGTGCAGTTCATGTTGAATATGAATGTGAAAGCATGCTGAAATATTACTAACAGCTGTTTATCCATTGACTGAAATTACCATCAGATTTTTTTTCCATATTTTAGTCTTATAATATTTAGTATTAGGCCTATTGTTTTGTTAATTTCTGCACTGACACCTCGAAAGAAAGATCAACATTGATCTGCTTCATGATCTGATGCAGTCTCGCTTCATCTGTTAATTCTCTCTTTAATGTAGTCTAAGCCTATAATGCATAAGTCGTCATAACGTTAATATCGTTTTTTTAAGCTCAAAATTAATAATGAAAACAAAGTTATTAAATGTCGTATTCTTATTTTAAAATAGCTAACTAAATAGATTGATTCAATAGATCGATTTGTACAACCCTGACAACTGAAATGAAGCTATGTATGAGAAAGTCCAAATGTCTTACGTCTTTGATTTCAAGAGTTCACACTTAGCTGATGATTAATTATAAGCTTGTTTTGGCATGCTGTTGCAAGGCGAGAGGGGAGATCGAGCTCAGGTAGAAGATACTACCGCGAAGATAGCGGTAATATGAAACACAGGGTATTTATAGTAGCTTAGGGATCATCTGATTGGTGCGTAGTGAATTGGATAATGTGGGTCCAGCCGCTAGCAATCATAAGCACGTGATCCTCTCGAAATTAGTTTATAAATAAACTTTACTTATATTTGGTGACGTCTGTGGGTGTCACCATTTAAAATTAAAGCGCACATTTTCGCTTATTATGTCTCATTTCTCATCGTGATGAATTACAATATTGATCTATGACAGCTGAGCATGGGATTCTGACCAATGTGAGGAGAGTTTACTCACAAGTGACTCCTTTTAACTATATTGGTCCATTTAGAACAGGGGTGGCCAAACTTTTTTTTTT
>CAIGQZ010032287.1:3717453-3732420 GCA_903798205.1 Danio tinwini
TTTACTCCACTGATTATAATATATGAAAATGTATTATATAATGTGTTATTATAACATAATGTATTTAAACTAATTAAATGTGTACCAATAAAATGTTTGTAGAATAGTATTTAATACAAAAATTATTTTAATAGAATACCTGAAAATGGCAACATCTACAGTAAGTTGACTGGCTTTATTCAGGCAAAGAACTTAATTTCTATCACTGAAACCAAATACATACATTTATAACGACAAAATTCATTTTTATGTTCTTTTATTTAAATTTTCAGATATGTAATATTCAGAATTAATGATATAATTCAGTATTTTGTAATAAAAACTAAATCAGGGAACATCACTGAATCAGCATAAATACTGTACAAACACTTACCAAGTAAGTTTATTTTATGTGTTGATTCAAGAAGATTTAAAAATATATATATATAATATGATTCTGACTCTACCATCCGAATGTCGTAGCAGAAATGGAGACTCATCAGACCAGGCAACGTTTCTCCAATCTTCTATTGTCCAGTTTTGGTGAGCCTGTGTGAATTGTAGCCTCAGTTTCCTGTTCTTAGCTGACAGGAGTGGCACCCGGTGTGGTCTTCTGCTGCTGTAGCTCATCCACCTCAAGGTTGGACGTGTTGTGTGTTCAGAGATGCTCTTCTGCAGACCTCGGTTGTAACGAGTGATTATTTGAGTTACTGTTGCCTTTCTATCAGCTGGAACCAGTCTGGCCATTCTCCTCTGCCCATTTTGCTGTAAACCCTAGAGATGGTTGTGCATGAAAACCCCAGTAGATCAGCAGTTTCTGAAATACTCAGACCAGCCCGTTTGGCACCAACAACCATGCCACGTTTAAAGTCACTTAAATCCCCTTTCTTCCCCATTCTGAGGCTCGGTTTGAACTGCGGCAGATCGTCTTGATCATGTCTACATGCCTAAATGCATTGAGTTTCTGTCATGTGATTGGCTGATTAGAAATTTGTCCTAACGTGCAGTTGAACAGGTGTACCTAATAAAGTGGTTGGTGATATATATACACACACAGTCATATATATATATATATATATATATATATATATATTAATGATTTCGAAAGAATAACTAAATCGTACATGTGCCTGTGATTGATGTATTAATGCTCATCATATTTGTGTTGTCCTGCAGTGTGATGATTGGAGGTGTGCAGGTTCGAGCGCTCTACAACTACACCGGAGAGGAGCCTGATGAGCTCTCCTTCAAGTCAGGTGATGCTTCAGTTCTCTTTGTTTATGCAATATCACAATTTGTTTATGCAATAACTACAAAATGTTTATTCAATAACGCAAAATAAGCAATATGTTTCTTTGTCCTGCAGGTGAAGAGTTCCTCAAGGTGGAGGACGAGGACGACCAGGGCTGGTGCTGGGGCGTGAAAGAAGGCGGAGCCGAAGGGTTTTATCCAGCCAATTACGTGCTGCCCGTCAAGTGACATCATCAATCACAGCTGAGGCACAACAGTGGTTATTTACAGTTATTAAAAAAGCACACACAGTGGCAATCAAGAAGTGTCTGAATGTCATTGCATATCAGAGTAAGTGCATGCTGAAAGAGAAACTACAATTTGTTTATTTGCAAAGAAAGTCATGCAAGAATGAAATAGTATTATGTTGTATAACTTCATCTAATAAACTGTTTTATTTACAACTGAACATTTTTAAGCAGTGCCCTTCTCAGAAGGAACTTTTCTTGTGACATTTTCATCATATTACCATGTAAGAATTTACTTTTTATTTGCTTGAAAGTGTGTTTGTGCTATGTGGTCTCATTTATTTTGTAATTGCAATGACATTCAGACATTTTTACATGCCTAAATCTTTTTGGCTTCACCATATCAGTGCCAAAACAATTAAGAAAATCTATGCAACCAATGTTTCGATAGACCAAAATAATAAAAAGAATTGAGATTCTGCTTGGTGGGTGAAACGTTTACCTCTTTATTTAATAATATATGATGTCATTACTTTTAATTAACACATTTTTTCCATTTATGCTTTTGGAAATCCTCCAAAAGACCGGCGAATGATTCAAGCTGAGTCCAGAAACGCCCTCTTTGTAATTTATATATTGCTTAATGAAGGGTTGTACAAAAACCAGTAGGAGCTTGTTAGAAAGATTACAGGGCACTGGAGAAAGAGCCTCCATTATCATCAGAGCCAAATCCATATTATATTTCACCTGCAGGGGTTTGAACTTGACTGATTATAGCTATAAATAACATTCCTGTGCATCGATCAGCTCTGACACCTGACATGAGCTCAACGTCCACGATGGAATCAGAAAAGAGAGATTTTAACAGGTAAACAGCATTGGGCAGGTAAATATACTGTAGCAATCTGACATTAATCTTGGAAAGACAGGGACCTCTGGTGGCGGAACTGAAATCACAGCTCTGATATTGTGCAGTTTTCCCACAGTCAATACTCAGTTCTGTCCTTTTGTGTTTTTTAATTTTACTGTATGTAGGAAAATAATTTTGTGCATATTATATAATGTAATCTAGAGAGTGATGTTTCAAATCTGGGGGTTTAACCTGGGATAAATACAGTAAAACAAAATAATTTAAAATAGCAGTTTTTTATTTATGTTAAACATATATCAAATGTCATTAAATTTTGTGGTGTACAGCTATATTCTCAGCATATTTATTCCCGTTTTCAGTCATATGGTCCTTCAGAAATCAACGGAGATCATATTTCCTTTTTGTGATGTATTTTTCCCATAATGTTTATGCAGGGGTAAAAACTCATTCAGTACAGTGTTACATTTAACACGTGTGACATTTATAATCTTTATTTTATTATAAATTACTGCAGATATTTAGAATTTCCCTGCATAATACTTACTAATCTTGAGCACTTTTAAAATGGCTACGTTTTACTCACACTTTGAGTAGTGTTCGGAACAATTCATTCATTTTCCTTCGGCTTAGTCTCTATTTATCGGAGGTCGCCACAGCAGAATGTACCATCAACTGTTCTGGTATATGTTTTTATGCAGCGGATGTCCTTCCAGCTGCAACCCAATACTGGGAAACACCCATACACACTCACAGTCACACACACACACACACTCATGCACGACGGGCAATTTAGTTTACCCAATTCACTTATAGCACATGTGTTTGAACTGTGGGGGAAACCGGAGCACCCAAAGGAAACCCATGTCAACACAGGGAGAACATGCAAACTCCATACAGATATGCCTACTGACCCAGCCGGGACTCAAACCAGCAACTTTCTTGCTGTGAGGCCACAGTGTTAACCACTGAGCCACCGTGCCGCCCACAATTATTTTTATTCATTCATTCATTTTTGGCTTAGTCCCTTTATTAATCCGGGGTCGCCCTTCCAGCTGCAACCCATCTCTGGGAAACATCCATCCACACTAATTTACACTCATACACTACGGATAATTTAGCCTACTCAATTCACTTGTACCGCATGTGTTTGGACTGTGGGGGAAACCGGAGCACCCGGAGGAAACCTACGCGAATGCGGGGAGAACATGCAAACTCCACACAGAAATGCCAACTGACCCAGCCGGGACTCAAAGCAGCGACCTTCTTGCTGTGAGGTGACAGTGTTTACCACTGAGCCACTGTGCCACCCACAATTCTTTTTATTTGATTTTATTGTGATTAACATTGCTTAAAGCTGCAGTAGGTGATCTGCCTAAATGCTAATCGGTTAGCATAACATATTTGAAACACAGTCCCTCCCCTGCTGTCCAAAGCCATGCCTCCTGAAATCACGCGAATGCGCACATTAAAGATAACAGAGACCCACTAGATCATGTCATTGACCAGTTGGAAAACTTTATAGCACTTTATAATACTACAGTTCTGCAGGAAAAACTGTATTATATCTAGCACGTTTACTTACAGTTGGGTAGTTAGCAAGCAAAACTTGTCATAATGTGCAATATTTTATGCATGCAAGTGTGACCCGGGCCCATAAATTGCTAAAATATAATAAAATACAGGTGGACTTTCTTAATGCCCACTACTACAGGTTTTCTTCAAACAAATGGAAGTATCAATCAGAGAGGTGTACAAACAATCTTCTTTATTAGACACTTGAAAATGTATTCATAGAAAACACACAATCCCTTACAATGAGTCACAAAACAATACGATTCTGTTTTTTATAATAGTTGTCAGTGGCCACTGGTAAGTCTTCACATCAATATTACTCAGGATATACCCCCATTTGGGAGAGATAAAAAAAAACACAAACACAACACCTCAATACAAACAAAACCCTCAAAACAAAAGCACACTCCCCACCACTAGAGCAAAATAAACTAATACACACACAAAATAAACAACCACCCCTCACAGCAAGCAAACAAAACCAAATAACAACCCTCCCTGTAGAAGATAATCCTTGCTGTTAATATAAGAATTGAGGATGAACAATCACAGCGGCCATTCACAATCTACACAAACAAAATACAAACCCACCAGATATACAGTTAGATCGAAACACACACACACTCACACACACTCACAAACGCGCCAACATCAAAAGAGTCAGCACACCCTCGCACCATACAGTATATGCACACACACAACCACACACTCAGCTGCCTTGACGCGGAACGGCTCACACACAATCAGATGCGCGAAAAGAAAAGCGAATCACTTCCCCGTAGCACAACCGAGTCGCCAGGCAGCAGCAAACCAGCAACGGGCAATCTCTATAAAACAACCGTTCAATAATCGATATTCGCACGTTCAAATTGAAAATTACATTTCTAAATATAGGGTGGCGCAGTAGGTAATGCTGTCGCCTCACGGCAAGAAGGTCGCTGGTTCAAGCCTCGGCTGGGTCAGTTGGTGTGTCTGTGTGGAGTTTGCATGTTCTCCCCGCGTTCGCGTGGGTTTCCTCCGGTGCCCTGGTTTCCCCCACAAGTCCAAAGACATGCAGTACTGGTAAATTGGGTAAGCTAAAATTGTCCGTAGTGTATGAGTGTGAATGAGTGTGTGTGGGTGTTTCCCAGAGATGGGTTGCAGCTGGAAGGGCATCCGCTGCGTAAAACATATGCTGAATAAGTTGGCGGTTCATTCCGCTGTGGTGACCCCAGATTAATAAAGGGACTAAGCTGAAAAGAAAATGAATGATAAAGTTGACCCGTACTGACCCTTACAATATCGTGCTGTACGACTATGTGGGCACGGACCATGATACTTACAGTATTACTAAGCCACACATACACGCTATTTCAGAGTGAATATTCAGAGTAGCATGGTGAACAATGTAGGGAGCGCCTCACAGGCTGTCATTGTTCAAGAATGAACTAATGTGAATATAAAACCAACTTCAGCTCAGTAAAGCAGGCTAGGCGGAATAGCGCTATTTACTGATGTTTAGTTATGCAAAAACAGAGCTCCAGTGCAAAAACACAGCCCGCGCCGTGGTGCTGGCTAAGAGGTTAAACTAAATAAAAATCTTCATTATCAATGCTGTAAAAGGAGCTTATGAAACTGAAAATAGTCACATCAATATTTCGCAGATGAAGATTTCAGTGGCTGAACAACACTTTTGTGCATACAACCCATTTGTAAAACAACACAATCTACATCAGCTGACTGAAACACTTTTAAAACAGAAATACTTCAGCCATGGTGTCATCCTTCCTCCAGCGTGCAAAATTAGCTCCAATATTGATTCAGCATTTGTTTTTACCGCTGTGTTCATGTGTCTCGTGTGCACATGAACACCCGGCGCGCATGCACGAGCAAATGGCAGATCTTCGGGAACAGTGGTGCTCAGTAGAGATGTGCGGATCAGCTGAAATGTCACCCAAATCCGCAGCTTCATAATAACCATTCACGGCACATATAATTTTATCATATATATATATATATATATATATATATATATATATATATATATATATACATATATATCCGCACTCAATCATCACTTTAATAATTTAATTCATGTTTTAGGCATGATGATAGGTCATCGTGGATATTAACAGCAGATTCAGTGAGCTAATCTGCGCATCTCTGATAGTAAAATAATACGCTAATCGTAAATATTTTTTAATGAACATTTATTTATAAAAACAAAAGTTTGTCCTAAGACAACATTTTCTTCATTTTCAAATAGATACAGAAAGTAAAAATAAGAAATTTGAGCTTTTACATATACAGGAACAAGATAACAAAAACGTTGTCACTTCAGCCTAAACAGCAGCTATGTTATGTTTACTTGGCCTTTTTCTTTGCACTGTGCAAAAACAGAATGGCATCTACTGTGCCTAAATTTGGGCGATTCGCCTCACCTCCAAAATGCAGCCAGCTGCACTGAATGAGCGTTTGCTCGCACTGCTTGTTGTAGAAATGCACAAAATTCTCCTCGCAAGGCGCTGCAGTCGTGTAAATAAGCAACACAATCTCACGGCAATTCGTAGCTTTTTGATTTAGTGGCTAATTCGTATGAATTTGTACGATCTAATTCATACAATTTAGTACGATTTTCTTATCACCCAATGACAGTTGGGTTTAGGGGCGGGGTTGGGTGCCACGCCTCCTTTTTAAAATCGTACATTTTCATATGACTCAACTCGTACGAATTCGTACAAATTAGTCACTAAACTGACAAAACGTAAAATACTTCCGTTTCCTCGTGAGATCAGACTGTGATCTTGTTTCTCCAAGAGCGATAGCAGATTTTCATCTGATGACTCCTCTAACTGAAAGTTTTAACAGTCCTCTTGCACTTCATCCATTATTTTGGGCGTCTCATCTTCCCATTCTGCAAAGTCCACTCTCTGCTTGCTCGCTGGTACACTGCCATGTCCTGCTACATTCACCCGCAATTAATCATAATGTATTTTTTATTACCAAACCCACGGATTATCCGCAGTGCCCGCGGATATAACCGCCATCCGTGCATCACTAGTGCGCAGTTGTACAAATCTACATTTGTTGACCGACAGTTTGGGCTACTAATCAGAATTATGGGAACTATTGGCCTGACCAATTTTAATTGGATGAACATTTTTTGTCTTATTATGAATATAAAAATGCATTTTAGATACTTTACTTTAATCAGTACTATTGGAATGTGAAGAGACTTTCAAGACAATCACCTACTGCACCTTTAACTAGGTTAATTAGGCAAGTTAGGGTAAGTCATTGTATAACAGTCGTTTGTTCTGTAGACAATCAAAACAAGTATTGCTTAATAATATTGACCTTAAAATGCTTTTTTTTAAATTAAAAACTGCTTTTATTCTAGCCGAAATAAAACAATAAGACTTTCTCCAGAAGAAAAAATATTATAGGAAATACTGTGAAAAAAAAGACAACAAAAATCACAGTAGGGCGAATCATTTTGACTTTGACTGTATATGTAGCAGGCCACAGCGTCAGGATTAGTAACAGAAGCACATCGCGTTTCACTGAGGCAAATACAGAGAAGTCATTCACAACACACAAACACGCTCCTGTGCACACACACACATGCGCACATACACACATAAAACCCTCAGTAGGAGTAAAAACAGACAAAACACGACTCGATATAATGACGCACAAATGAACAGGGAGGAAAAAAAACTGATCAGCAGAACGCAGTGACATTGTGAGGGCAGAAGCGAAGCGCGCCGCACGAATAAAAGAGCTGAAGGAAAGTGATGACACAGCTGAAGTGTTGAGCGTAGACGAGCGAGAGCCGGTGATAAAGACAACGCAAACCGGCCTGTTGTTTATTGTTGGTTTGTTTGTATTTGTGTCTGCGCGTGTTGTACGAAACGGAGAGGCAGAATCTCCACTGCACCACTGTGTGACTGGATTCTTAATGGGAGGGGGATGGAGAGAGAGAGAGGTAGAGGTAGAGATGGCTTATCATTAAGTCATAATACATACTGGAGGACACAAGTGTGTGGGACGCAGACAGAGTTCAACACTGAAGCACAGCCGAGATCAAACACAGCAGCTAATATCAGCTAACTAGCACAAACACGCTCTACACGCAGGCCAAGACCAGCTAGATCTGTTTAAGACGCCTCGGTTATTCATTTATTCCTGCTCTCCGAGAAGCAACATTACCGGCAGACATCAGACTGTATTGGAGACTGTTAATACGAGGGTTTTAAAAATGCGTTGTTTATGTATATTAGGGCTGCGCAATACTGGAAAAATCTGGCATCTTTTTTATTTTGCTATATATATTACTATATGAATACAATTTCACCTCATAACTTAATAGGCCCTATCATACACATGGTGCAATAAGGCGCAAGACGTGTTTTGGCTGATGTGTTGCTTTTTTCAGACCAGCGCAATCATAAGACCCAATCCCAATTCTACCCCTTAGCCCTTTCCCTAACCCCTACTCCTTGTTTTGCACGTTCACGTCAAGGGGTAGTGGTGTCCCAATTCTCTTTAGCTTGAAGGCGTAGGGCTAAGGGCAAGGGGTATACACCGCTTCGAACGAAGATTTTTCAGGAGCACACTTGAAACGAAGGGGTAAGAAATTTCCTAGAATACACCAGCCACAACGGCAGTGTTGCTGTACTGGGAAGTAAGGAGATCCACAAATTAGTATTTTTTGTCATTATTACGAATTTTTACAACAAACAAGCACATGTTTTAATATACTCATAACCGTGTTCATGTTTTACCATCATGCTTTTTAAAAAAACAGAAAAAAATCCATAATCATAACTCCTGTACAGCAGTCCCACAACATTCTGACACTCGATGACACTCGAACACCCTGTCAGAAAAGTCTAGTGGCTGAGCATGAGCTTTTTACAGTGTCTGCTATAATGTTAATGTTGTTTTCGTGTGTTAACATAGGTGAATATGGCCCTTATTATGATCTTATTGTCACATTATATTGCTATGATAACATAATATATGCCTTCAGTGATTTCCTGAAAATAAACACCAAAAAATAACACAACTGGAATAACTACAGCAGTCGCCATCATCTGATCTCATATGAAGCAAGAGATCGCGATGACATATGATGACGTGTGCAGGTGTTAAAGTGCTGTCCCAATTCTTAGGGGTAAGTTTTGAAGCCCTTCCTCTTAACCCTTGGTTGTAAGGGCCAGGGGGAAGGGGAAGGGGTACAAAAATAGAATTGGGATTGGGCCTAATTTTCATGTTTTGCTCCACCTTGTTTTAAGGTGCTGTATGTAAGATTTTGACTCTTCTAAAGCATAAAAATACCATAATATGTGTGCAGATATTTAAAAAACATGCTAAGTGAACATATTTGTTTATCTGAAAAACAATGCTGAAGATATTCTGCTTTGAAAATGTCCTTTGCGTGCCAGAACATGTGTCTATGTTTATATTCTTTTAACCTGCCCAATGCCAGTTTAGCCAATTATATTTCAGCACTCCGGGTTGCCTTGTTGAAAAACATCGTATTTCATTCATTCATTCATTCATTCATTCATTCAGAAAGGCTCTGAAAGCATGCGTCTGTGACTGAAATGCGACCTCCGGTGGACAGTAGACTCCAAAATTAGACAGATTCAGTTCCACATGAGGTTATTAATTAGCAAATGATGTAAATATTACTAACATAAACATTAGGTGAGCAGGTTACATTGTAACCGCGTGTCCTAACAACACGCTTCATGACGAGATACGCAGTGATGAGCAGTTTGACTGTTTGCACCAGACGAAACACGACAGAAATGTAAATACAGCCAGAATAGCTCAGAATATGCACTCACTCACGAAACGGTAAGGTTTATAATCTATTTAATACATGTTAATCCTCTTTAACATCATTAAATGTAGCTGCTGAATCACTCATATGTGTTTAGTTCTAAAGTTCAATCTCAAACGGTTTAGTGTATTTTCCAGATCTGAGGTGAACTATCTGCTGCTGCTTTCAGTATATGGCAATAAATGTCATGTAAAACGGCATTTAAACTCACATTGTTAGCATTTAGCACTGAATAAAGCACATTAGGTTTACCTGAGGTGATCTGTCATAGCTTTCTGTTGTTCAGCTGTGAGAAATAGAAGTCGTCTCTAATATATCAATTCCAGGTGATGGTTTTGACAAACTCCTTTTAATATGGAAAATATTACTTCTATCGGGTGTCGTTACTTTTATTTAGAACAGTTTAAATCACTCGCTCCTGTACTCAATCAGGCAGCCCGCGCTTCAGTTTGTTTTGATCCAGGAGTGCAATACCTAGTTCAACCACTGGGTGTCAAACTTACATACTGCACCTTTAAATATATAATCCATTTGCGTCACTTTGAGGACCTGTGGGTGTGCTGGTCTATAAAGGAGGTGTGTTAAAGCGCATTGGTGGTGCGTTGCTATTCTGAGGAACTGATATAGACCATGCCCTTGACCAAGTAAAAGCTGCTCTAAAGTCCAGCGCAGAGCGCATTAGCGCCTATGCAGGTTCAAATGCTTAATACACACAGGATGTAGAGCAGAGATGCCCAAACTAGGGCACACAGGCCAAAGTTGGCCCATGGTAACCTTTGATTTGGCCTGTCATCCCATCTGAAGCCTGGTTTATACTCAATGCATCCGCTAGTTTGCTTGAGGGCGTGTGGCGAATGTGACGTCATCGCTGTGTTTGTGGAGGTTTGCTTTGGGTGTGCTGAGATTTCGGCTGGCAGTGCACACTTTTTTTTTGAGACTCGAGCAAACAGTTCGCTGCGTTTCATTTGAGTTGAATATGAAACACTTTAAAGAGATTTTGTCTGAAACAGGTACGACTGTACAGACACCTTTATGGTCTATCCATGCGTGATCATAGGGATAACCAGATGAACAATAATTCTTGACCCGTAAAAAAATGCAGGGTTCCACATAATTCATTCATGTTGACCCTACACAAATCGATTAAGTGAACACTTTAAACAAATTTATGTGTATTGAACATAAAACAATTAAGTTGTCCCAATGAAATCTCAAGAGTTGTGTTGTTTCAGCTGATTTAAATTAAGTAGTTTGAACAAGCAAAAATATATGTTTTTTGAGTGTGGTTAGAAATTGCAACAGCCATGGGAAAGGAGGAAAGTTTTTGAAAGAAAGAAGCCATGGCAAAAGTGGAGACTCAGGTGGTTTTAATACACAATTACAGAGTAGGTTTTCCCACCACTCATAGGTTTAACACTGATGTATATATTACAATTTTGAATTTAAAACAATTTAATAGCTACAAAACTAAAATGAACAAATTATTTCTTTGATAACTGGAAAATAATGTTTGAACCCATATACTGATGCCCTGCTTTTCTAGCTTTTATTGGTGATAATGGTCAGGATTGTTGGACCATTATTGCCTTTTTAGCATATAAATAGAGGACACAAACTAGTGAATTGTGGAGTGGGCTAAATAAAAAAAAACGTTAGTATATTGATTTGCGTTTATTCTTGCCATAATAAAAAATATATTTATAGAGCAACCCATGTTCTCACTTTAATAGATAGAATTGTCCGAGATATGAACAGAAGCAAGTGATGCATCAAAGTTTGATTTAAAAACATCTTAAATGTTTATAATCATTAATTATATTTAGCTAAATAAATAGTTAAATATTGAACGATATTAATGATATGACGTACTTCTGGAAACGTTCTACTTCTCTGTTTATTTGTCTTTACGGTGCGTTCTTTTGACCGCCCCCTCTCCTTATTAAGAATATCTCAACAGCAAATATGTCAAGTATAAAAGCCTCATCCTTTTCGCGAGGTGCGCGAGCACTCAGTGGAGTCGTGTGATGCGGCACAGGCGAAAGTATAAATCAGGCTTGAGAACAGAAGTAGAATGATGTGGGGGTGGGGGGGCGCAGACACTCTATCGGGGGGGGGGGGGGCTATAGAAAGGGAGAAAAAAAATGGGAATTATTGTTTAATTATATATCTTTTTTTTTGCTAATTTGTGATCTTTGTTTGGATTCATTGGCATATCTGTCAACCCTCCTGTTTTTCCCGGGATTCGCACATATTTTACAATTCTATCCCTCTATCATCCCGTAAAGGTATTTTTCCGTATTTCTCCCGTATTTTCAGTCATTCTCTGAAGGGTGGCAATAAACATTAAAGAGCAGAGCCTCCCTATACGCAACCCATACCGCCGAACCACCAGGGGCCGCCCCTTGCTCTTAAAATGGAGTCTGTTCTGTGCTTTCGCTTTGATTAGGCTTAAAAACACTTTGAAATAAATATAAAAACGGCGGGATTCCCTTTCCTTTTCATTACAGGTGCCGTCTCCCCTTCATATGCAATCCTCAAAACAGTCATATAGCGGTGCGTGACTGTCAGCTGATGTGCTCTATAGTGATAAATAGACACTGTTCCAAATCAGCACCATAGTCGTGCTACTAGTAAGTAGTTATCTCTTAAGAGCAATCACTATCTGTTCATTAGCTACTACAGCAGGAGAGTTCTCGAGATCTACCTGAGCTCAAACTCCGCTCTCGCCTTGCAAATGGGAGGGAGCCCCAGGCTCGAGGATCTTATGAGTTCAGGGCTCTCTCCCAGGACAGCATGCCAAACATGCTTTATAATCAATCATCAGCTAAGTGTGAACTCTTGAAATAAGAAGCAGATGTTACAATAAGGTTACTGCCAATATTGGTCACTTTTCTTGTGTTCTGTCAAAATATTAAGGACAAAAGTTATATTTACCTCCAAGGCTGTTTATATTGAAGTTGATATTTAACTGCACCATATTGGTGTTTCGTAACATGTAGTTTTCATGAGGTGGGTTGTTAGCCCAACGCTCAACCCCCAATATAGGACCAGGACATACACACATGCACGACAGAGAATTTAGCTTACCCAATTCACCTATAGTGCATATGTTGGGACTGTGGGGAAAACCGGAGCACCCGGAGGAAACCCACATGAAAAAGACAAAAGTTATACACTGTAAAAAAAAAAAAAAAGTATATAATCCATTAGTCATGACAGCAAACGTTTTTAATTCATTGTAACTTATTAATCTAAGTTAATCATGTTCTAACTTAATGTTCTAAATTAATCTTTGTTAATTTTTTAAGCTGAATCAAATTAACCGTATGAGTCCATTGAACGTATAATATGTTAAGCTGACTTAAAACAGCTTGAGTAACTTATAAAATTA
This sequence comes from Danio tinwini, assembly GCA_903798205.1. Taxonomy (NCBI): domain Eukaryota; kingdom Metazoa; phylum Chordata; class Actinopteri; order Cypriniformes; family Danionidae; genus Danio; species Danio tinwini. The sequence continues at coordinate 3,730,578 of CAIGQZ010032287.1, forward strand.
GGGCAACCAGGATTTTTTACAGTGTAGATATAACAAAACAAAACAAAACAATAAAAAGGATATGCAAGATGCATATTTGACTAAAAAGAAAAATGCAGGGATCCACACAATTCCCTAATGTGGTCCAGCTCAAGTCAATTAAGTTAACCTACTGTAATTGTTTTCACAAATTTAAGTAGATTGAACATAAAACAATTAAGTCATCTTAAAAAAACTCAAGAATTGTGCTGTTTCAGCTCTTTTTAAATAAGTACTTTAAAAAAGCAGCAAAAATTGTTACGTGTGAATCACGAAATACTGAATACAGCTAATTTATGGCTATTTATATACACTGTAAAACCCAACAGTCAACTTTATCAAGTGAAACGAGTGTAGCTAACTCAAAATTGACTGAAAGTTAATTCTACTTATTTGAAGTGAAGTTTAATCAGCACGCGCTTATGATTGATAGCAGCTGGTCATCATTAGCTAACGCACAATCCACCAATCAGACGATTCCTAAATCACTATAAATAACCAGAGCATCCTACCTTAGCCATCTCCATCTTGAAGAATCCCCCCTTCCACCCCTACTCCCTTTCCTTCTCAGAGCAGCACGGAGGCTCAATAGTTAGCAGCAAGAATGTCACCGGCTCAGACTTTACCTGGCCAAGTCTGCATTTCTGTGTGGAGTTTGCATGTTCTCCTCGTGTTTGCGTGGGTTTTAACATAAGTAAATGTAACATAAGTAAATTGACAACTAAATCGACATCATAGACAAGCGTTGAATTCAGCATACACTCTCCATAGCTAATTCATAATCTACATTTACCATCATCAAGCAGGGGAGTATTTGAGACCTACCTGAGCTCAGACTCCCCTCTCGCCCTGCAACGGGAGGGAGCCCCGGGCTCGACGATCTCACAAGCTCAGAGCTCTCTCCCGGGACAGCATGCCAAACACGCTTCATAATCAATCATCAGCTATAAGAGCGAACTCTTGAAAAGAGTTTTGAACTCAGTGTTGAAGGTAATGAGCTAATTAAATACCTCATTACTTCAACTCAAATGGAGTAAGTTCACAGTACAATCGGTTTCCTCAAACAGTTTGAGTTGCCTTAACCTATTGGGTTTTACAGTACTCAATTGGTTTGAGTTCTCTTCATAAATTGGGTTTTACTGTGCTCGAATTGCTTCGTTTACTCAAATGGATTAAGTTCACAGTACTCATTAGGATTAGTTTTTGAACTTAAATGGTTTGTTGCAATCGGTTTCCTCAAATAGTTTGAGTTACCTTAACTTATTGGGGTTTTACAGTGTAGTGCTTGTTACACAAAGAAGTTGAATTGCCTACTGTAGATCAGAGATGTCCAAACTAGGGCCCGCAGCGACAGGTGGCCCATGGTAACCATTGATTTGTCCCACCATTCCATTTGAGAGTAATGGTGAGGGTTTGAGCAAGTGCCTTTAACAGAGATAGTCATTTCTAATTTAACACAACCTTCTTTTTGCTGTGTTTTATTGCTCAGCTATAAAAAAAAAGCAAACTGGAATCAAATGTTTCAATGAAGTCTATCTGTAAATATGGTTTTTAAAAATGGAAATACTATCACTCGAATAATGGTGTCACGGTGGAGCAGTGAGTGGCACGATTGCCTCACAGCAAGAAGATCGCTGGTTCGAGCCTCAGCTGGGTCAGTTGGCATTTCCGTGTGGAGATTGCATGTTCTCCCCGTGTTGGCGTGGTTCCCCCACAAGTCCAAACACATGTGCTATAGGTGAATTGAATAAACTAAATTGTTCAATTAAATTAATTTGATCTTTATTTGTATAGCGCTTATACAATGTAGATTGTGTCAAAGCAG
>CAIGQZ010032287.1:3741233-3760630 GCA_903798205.1 Danio tinwini
ACACACACACACACACACACACACACACACACACACACACACACACATTGTGGCCAATTTAGTTCTTCCAATTCCCCTATAGCACATGTGTTTGGACTGTGGGGCAAACCAGACCACCCTGAGGAAACCCACGCCAACACAGGGAGAACATGCAAACTCCACACAGAAATGCCTACTGGCCCTGCCGGGACTCAAACCAGTAACCTTCTTGCTGTGAGGCCACAGTGCTAACCCCTGAGCCACTGTGCTGCCATTTCAGAATTCAATTTCATACTAAATTTTTCATTCATATTAATACAAAATATTGGATATAATTAAGAATATTTAAATATTAACACTATTTGCTAAGATTCTTGCAGATGTACGGTCTGTTCTGATGGTAAAACATCACTCTGCTTCTTAAATGTTTATTTGCAAAGCTGTTTATGCTGATTCTGCTGCCACTGCATTTCTGTCATCCGACAATCACCACGGGTCATCTAATATCTGCATTATTCTGTATTTATTCATCGTTATTATCATCGGTTGTTTACCTCTTCTGATTTAGAGCTCATTTCTTGTTTGGATGTTTATTTAAATGTGTATTGCCTTTTATTCTAATCAATTGTATTATTGCATATTACTACTTAACACAATTAGAAGTAGTATAGCTATGCAATGCTTATAAAAAAACCCACACGTATTGTTAAAGGCAAATTTATTAGCCCTTCTATGAAATTTGTTTTCTTTTTCAAATATTTACCAAGTGATGTTTAACAGAGTAGACATTTTCATAAATTTTCATATATATATATTTAGACTTAGTTGAAGTCAGAATTATTAGCCCCGTTTATTTTTTTTTGCCCAATTTTTGTTAAACAGAAAGAAGATTTTATTCAACACATTTCTAAACATAATAGTTTTAATAACTCATCTCTAATAACTGATTTCTTTTATCTTTGCCATGATGACAGTAAATAATATTTGACTAGACATTTTTAAGACGCTTCTATACAGCTTAAAGTGACATTTAAAGGCTTAACTAGGTTAAATAGGTTAATTAGGCTGGTTAGGGTGGTTAGGCAAGTTATTGTATAATGATGGTTTGTTCTGTAGACAGTTGAAAAAAATTAGCTTTAAGGGGTTAATAATTTTGACCTTGAAATGGTTCATAAAAAATTAAAAACTGCTTTTATTCTAGTTGAAATAAAACAAATAAGACTTTCTCCAGAAGAAATAATATTATCAGACTTACTGTGAAAATGTCCTTGCTCTGTTAAACATTCTTTGAGAAACATATATAAAACAATAAAATTTAAAGGGGGGCTACATATATTAATAAAATATGTCTAAGCTCAATATTATCAGGCTGTAAGGAAATGTTTTCCATTGATTGGCTACAGAACAAATTGTTCTATTGTCCAATAACTTGCCTTATTTACATAACTTGCCTAGTTAACTTGAATTAACACAGTTAAACCTTTATATGACACTTTAAGCTGAATACTAGTATATTGTAAAATAGCATGTACTATCATCATGTCAAAGACCAATGAAATTAGCTTTTAGGAATGAATTATTAAAACTATGGTTCAAAAATGTGTTGAATATGTAAACAGCATTTGGGAAATATTTAAAGAATTTAAATTTAACAAAAATTTAACATTCAACAAGGAAAACCAACAAACAAACAAAATAATAATAATTTTAGAGAATGCCACTGGTCTGATGGTACAGCCTCCAAATTAATATAACATTTTATATTGCCAAACCAGATCAATCCAGCACTCTTAAAATTAAAAGGTCGTTATTGGCATCATTGGTTCCGCAAAGAACAGCAATGAATGTGACTGTCGCAGAGTAAAATACCTCATTCATTCATTCATTTATTTTCCTTCGGCTTAGTCCCTTATTTATCAGGGGTCACCACAGCTGAATGAACCGCCAACTTTCTCACCATATATTTTACACAGCGGATGCCCTTCCAGCCGCAACCCAGTACTGGGATTCACTCTTACATTCACACACACACACTCATACACTACAGCCAATTCTCCTATAGCACATGTGTTTGGACTGTGGGAGAAACCGGAGCACCCGCAGGAAACCCACGCCCATATGGGTAGAACATGCAAACTCCACACAGAAATGGCCCAGCTGGGACTCGAACCAGCAATCTTCTTGCCACCGTGCCACCCAGAGTAAAATACTTTAAAATATTTCAATGTTCTTCACACTAATAAAAATGGCCTTTCAAGAACTGTTCATAGGGGAAACTTAAAATGTGATCCTGAATGAGTTAAGGTGCATGGGTGTATTTGTAGAAATTGCCAAAATATACATGGGTCAACATTATTTTTTCTGTTACACCAAAACTCAATAAGATGCTAGGTAAAGTTCATGTACCATAAAAATATTTCCTGTAAGTATATCTATTTGATATATTAATATGATTTTCTTAATATTTAGATTATTTAACCTCAAATTCTATATTTTCAATAGTTGAATTTAAGTAAAATATTTCAGTAAAATATCTTATAACAAAATATTATCTTGAAAACATAAAATAAACATATTTTCAGCATAAATCTTAATTTCACAAAATTGCCACTTATGTTTTTGACACTTTCAACTTACTTAATTGACTATATTTGTGGTCCAGGGTCAGAAACCGAACTTTTATCAAATGTTTTTCCCAATTAAAGAGAAAAATATGACACAAATTGTCCTATTTTTTATATAAAATAAAAAATAAATAAAATAATTCAGTTATAAGACTCAATTTCCCAAAATTTTGATTGAATTTGTGGTCCGGAGTCACAAATTATTCCCTTTCGGAACTTTTATAAAATGTTTTTTTCCAAATTGAAGACAAAAATATAAATTATTGGGGTTCCAGTCCGTGCTAGGTCATTTGGCATTTCTGTGTGGAGTTTGCATGTTCTCCCCGTGTTGGTGTGGGTTTCCTCCGGATGCTCCGGTTTCCCCCACAGTCCAAACACATGTGCTATAGGGGAATTGATGAACTAAATTGGCCCTAGTGTATGAGTGTGTGTGTGTGTGTGTGTGAATGTGAGAGTGTATAGATGTTTACCAGTTCTGGGTTGTGGCTTGAAGGCTATCCGCTGCATAAAACATATGCTGGAATAGTTGGCGGTTCGTTCCGTGAAAATGAGTTCAAGTAAAATGACTTGCCTTAAAAGGACTTTGGTTAGATCAGATGATGACAAAATGGTGGATGTAGTATGTCCGAGTTCCATTCATACTACTCACATTCATACTTTATAGCACAAACTTTTCTAATGGCCGAGTAGTACGTTTAAATCCATATGCAGTGCTTACTTAGAAGTAGCCGATTTCAGATGCAGCCACACTTTGAATTCTAGCAAGATGTTATACATATGATATATGTTTGTTAAATAAGTCCATTTTAAAAGTGTAGTTCATGCAGAAATGAAAAATCCAAATCCGTATATTAGATTTAATCAGCAATGATCCTTACACCGCAAATGACATCTCTGCCTAGAGGTCACAGTGTTTATCCGCACAGGTCACAGTTTTTAGTTGCTGATGTACCGACCCTCTTACCCTTAGCTATATGAAATACGATAAGCTGTACATATATGCAGTTTCTGACCTCTCTCTCTCTCTCATTCTCCCTCCTCTGTGTTTTCTTCCAGTAAGCAAAGCCAGTGCTGACTGTGATGATTCTGATGGCAAGCAGGAGACTCCCGTAGCAGCGTCCAGTCTGTGTGGATTACACTTTGATGCCACAAGATACCTGATTCCACAAGTTAATCGTAAAACAAGTTAATTCTCTCTCTTGTTTTGTGGATGCCGTTGTTGTAAATACACTTTCATAATCAATGTTTTTGTTCTGTTTGCAAGCCTGGACCACAAAACTAGTCAATTTTTGGAAATTGTGATTTATATATCATCTGAAAGCCAAATAAATAAGCTTACCATTCTTGTATGGTTTGTTAAGATTAAATGAAATACAACTATTGAAAATATGGAATTTGTTGGTTTAAAAAAAAAATACAAATATTGAGAAAATTAACTTTAAAAACAAAGATAATAATTCCTTACATTTATATAGCACTTTTCTAGACACTCAAAGCGCTTTACACATTGAGGGGAATCTCCTCATCCACCACTAGTGTGTAGCATCCACCTGGATCACGCGATGGCAGCCATATTGCACACCACACACCAGCTGACTGGTGGAGAGACAGAGTGATGAAGCCAATTATGATGAGGATGGTTAAGAGGCCATTGGGCAAATTTGGCCAGGATGCTGGGGTTAAACCCTTACTCTTTTTCGAAGGACATCCTGACCACAGAGAGTCAGGACCTTGGTTTAACGTCTCATCCAAAAGATGGCCCTCAATGAGCAGTATAGAGTCCCCTTCCCTATACAGGAGCATTAGGACTCACACAGACTACAGGTTGAGCACCCCCTGCTGGCCTCGCTAACACTACTTCCCCAGCTATCCCATGTGGTCTCCCATCCAGGTACTGACCAGGCACAGCCCTGCTTGGCTTCAGTGGGCGACCATGTGAGAGTTGAAGAGACCTAGCTGCCGACTAAACAGACCATTGAGATAGAAGATAGAGTATTGATGCATTTATCGGATGTTTGTAAAATATATTCATAGTGCATCATCTTATTATGCTAATGATTTTTGGCATAAAAGAAAAATGCATAATGTTGACCCATAATTTTTTGGGGTAATTTGTACAAATCCATCCATGCAACTTAAGACCAGGATCACATTTTTATTTTCCCCTATGAACAGTTATTAAAGGGCACCTATGGTGAAAAAATCTACTTTTCAAGCTGTTTGGACAGACATATGTGTAGGTATAGTGTATAGAGCGTCATATTGGGCTGATATAAACACACTCAGTGCTTTTTTTTTTTTCAATTTAACAACATAAAAACGGTGGACCAATTGGAGCGGTTTTGAGATCGACCGCAACTTGACATAGGAGTGTGGTCCCCCCGCCCACCAATATTGATTGACAGGTGGCCATTACCATCTCCTCAGTATGTTGTTTCACGTCCGCCATTTTCAGCGTGTGAGTCAAAGCGACGTCACCAAAGAAACACCCTTGCTCTATTTTTAGATGTAAGGCTCATTGGGCTCAACATTCACCACGTTATTGCTCTCCTCCATGCCAGTGTTTGTAAGTTTTGGTGGGTTTGCATACATGTGTACTTTTCATTGTGTCTTCCTTAAACTTCAGCGGTTTACATTTCCCGCGGTCACAGAAGCTCCCTGTCATCTTAACTAGGTGCAGCTGGCAAGTGCGAGCGCGCTGCCTCACGTGCTCGTCCCTCCATTGGAAATAATGAACTAACGACGCGCAGCGCCATGCTTTTCGCGTTGCCGCGAGTGAAAGTGACGACCGTGGCGTTTGCTCACTATTCTACCGCCTAGGTCGCCTCTATGGACGCGCTGGCCCTGGTCAGGACACTGTTCATATTTCTGCCGCGCCACAGAGCGTGATCTAAATAGTTTCATTTTAAATAACATGCGAATGTGCGCGTCTGGTGTGCCGCGTCATGGCTCTGAGCGGCGCGTCCGGTGCATCAAGCAGGTCAACCAAAAGTGCCGCTCGGCGACACGCAGCGTCGCGCCATGCAGCGGCATGCTTTTTTGAATTCTAAACATAAGTTTCTAACAGGTGACACACACCGACGCTGCAAGTATGCAATACTTTCAACTGTCATGTGCGCGCTGTGTCGCGGTGCATCCGGTGTGTGATGCCCTTCAGTCACAGTTAATTCACTGTGCTTTATTAGTCTCGGTGTAGGCTACAAGCTCGGAGCTTTAAACTAGCACACAGCTGGCTGTAAAACTATACAAAGACACAAATGATTTGTACTCTCTGCTTGGTCTGTGTCTGAGTCGTACAAGTACAGCTGGTTGTACCTTGTTGGTACACTCATGTTGCTTCTCTCTTGTCTGCCTGTCTTATTACACAAAGCAGGGGAGCTCTTGCCTCCGCCCCCTTGTTAACTTGGGCGGGAAGTCGAAACTAATTTTCATGTGAAGCAACACGCCCCTAAAACAGCAAACTGTGTACACGCCCCCAAAATGACACTTTTTAACACATCATAATAAAAAAATCTGAATTGTGTTTTGAACTGAACCTAAACTGGCACACTCAGAAGAACCATAATATTAATATTACCTCTTAAAAAAGGGGTAAAATAGGTGCCCTTTAAAGGACATTTTTTATTAGTGTCACTCTCTCTTTACATGTTTCAAACCTTTATGAGATTCTTCTCTTAAACACAAAATAATTTACACAAAAAATGATTACTGCTGCTTGTTCAAACTACCTGTTTAAAACGAGCTGAAACAACACAATTCTTGTCGTTTCTTTGGCCGATTTATTTGTTTCATGTTCAGTCCACCTAAATTGATAAGTTAATAAGTTAAATTAGGCATTTTGTGTTGGGACAACATGAAGGAATTGTGTTAGTCCAACTGCCTGGTTTGGGGATTTGTAGTTCCCAGCATGCTTTGCGTGGGATTTAATTAAGAGAGGGAAATGTTGACAATAAAAGTAATCTTAGGCGTTTAAAGTTAATAAAAACCTTGTTAGAGTTTAATCTTCCCTTTAGTTTGAAGATTTAGAAGTAATGCTTTGAATTTTGAGATTACCATCTTGCAGAAGCATCCATGCTTTGGGTGTTGGCAGCGTAATTAGCAAAACTGCAGTTTGTTGCTTTGCTCAGTGAGCAATAACTGTCCTCAAATGAGTTCTGAGATCAGTCTCAATCAACTGTATACAGTATGCAACTCATGAAACATGATTAAAATGGCACTATTAGTCTATTTGGGATAACTTCAAATTAAACAAAAAGACTTTATGTACGACACATAATAGACATACAGTGGCGCAGTGGGTAGCATGATCACCTCACAGCAAGAAGGTCGTTGGTTCGAGCCTCGGCAGGGTCAGTTGGCATTTCTGTGTGGAGATTGTGTGTTTGCTCCAGGTGCTCTGGTTTCCCCCACAAGTAGGTGAATTGGGTAAGCTAAAATTGTGTGTATGGATGTTTCCCAGTGATGGGTTGGAGCTGAAAAGGCATCCACTGCTTAAAACATATGCTTGATAAGTTGGTGGTTCATTCTGCTGTGGCAACCCTAAGATTAATAAAGGGACTAAGCCGAAAATGAAAGAATTAATGAATAATAGACATACATGATATTATTAGACCTTTGAGTTTGTTAAATAAAAATGTATTAAGACTTTTATTTGATAAAATCATGCTGGACCAACTCAATTGCATGAATAGTTTTTTTTTGTTGTTGGTGCTAAACACATTTATTAGATGTAAATCCTATTGGAGTTCATCCAATGAGTTATTTTTTGAGTCTATTGAGCATTCTTCAAAATATCTTCTATTTTGTTTAGAAGAAGAAAGAAGTAAAGGAAAAGTATATGATGACTGGATTGACATTTTTGGCTGAGCTATCTCTTTAAGCATACTGAATGCTCACTGTTTGCTATTTTTGTTTTAGGAAAGGGGCAGGACATGACTCAGTTGCCATGCAGGCTGCTATGGTAACAGGCTTTTTCAGCCCCTCCCCCCTCATCTGGCTGGTCCAACTTTTGTTGTGGCCACACCTCCTTGGACCTAGATTGGCCGAAGCCAGTCCCGCCTGCCCTGCTCTCTGTAGCTGTTCAAATCAAGCCAGTCGAGTGATCTGTACCAAAAAAAGCTTAAATGAAGTTCCACAGAGCATCTCGTCCAATACTCGATACCTCAACCTCCAGGAGAACTCCATACAGGTAACCTTGTGGATTCTGCATCATCATATCCAGAAACTTCAACCATATATGGAAATATCCATGCCATACATTGACCTTGCTAGGATTTAATTTCTTATAAAATGAAGGAATGGTCAGTGAAGTTGGTGGCCCAATAAAAAACAAACAAACCACAAAGTCTTAAGCAACGCAGAATGCACAAAGTGATCTTAATTATTGTAATCATCAGATCACTTCATTGAAAATGCATAAAATTCATAGACATAAAAATACATTTTATTGTGTAGCTGCATTGTGGATACTGTCCACCCTATACGCAACACCTTAACTCTTTCTGATTTAATAATGTAATAACATGCACTTCTTCTGAAGCTGCTTTAAAATCATAATTGTGAAAAGCGCTAAACAAAAAAAATGAATTGAATAGAGTGAGAATGTTAACTCTTTTATTGATGTGCTGCTCCTGAAACATACCTGTCAAACCATATTAGCCAGAGATTTAAGATATTAAACTGAATGGTAAGTAATTAAAGTCATATTGGTATTCCTGTTGGAAATTAAACACAAATATCATATACAAGCGTGACATTTTTGTTGGAATTATGGGATTTACTTGCAGTGGCTTCCACAGCCTCAGTGCTAAAGATTCTTGGTCGACCTTTGTTTATGAGCTCTGTTAGTTAAGCCCTCCAACGCTACAACCATCAGGCATTGTAAACCAGTCATCTCCAATCACAGAGTGGCAGATGGTCACGCATACGCACAAACTGAAATAGCAACAAAAAGACAAATATTTTGAGTGTGAGGCATGCAGGGATCTTGAGTAACTCAAACTGCTGCAGAACTGGCTATCCTGTTTCCCTATAGATTCAGAAGATGCAGTAACCCAGTTCCAGAATATGTTGTAACTCTGCTCCCTCTTCTCCTTTTTCCTGCAGGTGATCAGGTCAGACACTTTCAAGCATCTAAATCATCTGGAAATTTTACAGTTGTCTAAAAACCAGATTCGTCAGATAGAAGTGGGAGCGTTCAATGGCCTTCCCAATCTTATTACCCTGGAGCTTTTTGACAACAGACTACCGCTGGTACCATCACAGGCGTTTGAGTACCTGAGCAAGTTGCGTGAACTCTGGCTGAGAAACAACCCTATAGAGACCCTGCCAGCATACGCCTTCCATCGCGTGCCGTCACTGCGGAGGCTAGATCTCGGGGAGCTGCGCAAACTCAGTTTCATCTCAGAGGCAGCATTTGAAGGGCTGCTGAACCTGCGTTTTCTGAATCTGGGTATGTGTGGGCTTAAGGATGTACCCAACTTGACACCTCTTGTGCGACTGGAGGAACTGGAGTTGTCGGGAAATCAACTTGGCGTGGTGCGTCCTGGATCATTTCAAGGCCTGGTGTCTCTGCGCAAACTCTGGCTCATGCACTCTCGGATCTCGGTCATTGAGAGGAATGCATTCGATGACCTGAAGAACCTAGAGGAGCTCAATCTGTCTCATAATTCTCTGCATTCCTTGCCTCATGACCTCTTCACTCCACTGCAGCAGCTGGAGCGTGTGCATCTGAACCACAACCCTTGGGTTTGCAACTGTGATGTGTTGTGGTTGAGTTGGTGGCTCAAAGAAACCGTACCTGATAACTCCACCTGTTGCGCACGCTGCCATGCCCCACCAGGCACTAAGGGCAGGTACATTGGGGATCTTGACCAGCGGGATTTCACCTGCTATGCTCCTGTGATCGTGGAGCCACCGACTGACCTGAACGTAACCGAGGGAATGGCAGCAGAGCTAAAATGCCGCACCGGGACATCCATGACATCTGTTAACTGGTTGACCCCCAATGGTACCTTGATGACCCATGGAGCCTACAAGGTGCGAATCTCTGTCCTTCATGACGGGACTCTGAATTTCACCAATGTGACCATGCAGGACACAGGACCATACACCTGTATGGTCACCAACTCTGCTGGAAACACCACAGCGACTGCTGTGCTGAACGTCTCTGCTCCTGACCCAGGCAATGGCTACAGCTACTTCACTACTGTTACAGTTGAAACCGTAGAGACGGGGCAGGAGGGACACGATTCACCAGCTCGGCAGTTTGTCAACGAGACCTTTATTAGTTTTCCAGGACCGACGGCCGCATCTACGTCAGCAGGGCCCACTGGCTCCATGCTGTCCTCCTTGTCACCACGAGCCACACGTGCACCAGATCGACCGTTTACTGTCTCCATCACAGATGTTGCCAACCTGTCAGGTCTTGAGGATGTAATGAAGACGACAAAGATCATCATCGGATGCTTTGTGGCCATCACCTTCATGGCGGCCGTGATGCTGGTCGTCTTCTACAAGCTCCGCAAGCAGCACCAGCTGCACAAACACCACGGTCCGGCACGGGCTATTGAGATCATCAATGTTGAAGATGAGATCGGATCTGCAGGGGGAGCTAGTGGCATCACTGGAGGGAGCACTGTCCACACAGGGGCAGGAACTGGTGGAGGAAGCGGACAGAGTCCGAGAATTCATGACCCTGAGATCATGACCCTGCCAAGCGTTGGGCAAGCAGATCACCTGAACCACTATTACAAAGCGCACCACTTTAACAACAATGTGCTGGGCTTAAACATGACCACTGGAATGCTCAACAACAAACCCAACCCTTCTTCTCAAAATCAGGCTTCGGCTATGAAAATGGGGCCTGCCGGTGACCTTGTCTCTAACCCAGGCTCGATCTCACCTCCCCTGCCAATTCCCATCCCAATGGCGATGACTTTCCATGGAACTCTGAAAGGCCTTAGTCACGTTCCCAATGTGCAGACTGAGCCGCTGTTGCTATCAAACGGCTCTAAGGAGAGCGTTCAGGAGACCCAGATCTGATTTCTCGCATACCTGCGCACTTTCAGAAAGGGAGGAGTAGACTGGATTTTTACGCCAGAGTGACTGTCAAGTCTTTGACATTATGGAACTCCATAATCCCTTTCCGACAGATTCCATGGAATATTCCGTTCAATGAACAGAGACAGGCTTTTACTTCTGAAGTGGACATTTGGCACTATCGAGTACATATGTGCCAAAGCAAGCGTCTTTTTTGCAGTTCTTATGAGTTGTGTCCGCGTATAAAAAATATAGTCTATATTAAAGTAGTGTAATTACTTCAGTGTCAGTTTGCCACAGTCCAGCGACACCGAGTACACACACTGATGTACAGCAGCTAACAGACCTGTATAAAAGCATATACACATTTACACTTCCTGGAGGTTGACATCATTATCCATCGTACTCACCTCAGTAGGTTGTGTACCTGTGTGTGTGTCTGTGTGTGCGCACGTGTGTGTGTGTGTGTGTGTGTGTATGTGTGTGTAAGGGACAGTATTACCTGAGACTAATTCAGAAATAAAGACTTAAACTGCTGTGATCCAGAACACATGATCATGTTCACTCTGCTTCATGATGCCATTCTGAATCTAGCACAAGTGAGGATCAGTTCATAAGCTCAGAATCCGAACTGTAAAAGACAGCAGTTTCAGGGTGATATACACACACACACTATCATCATCAAGCCTAGAGAGGAGGGCAGAGAGAAGAAGCCTTTCCATGTGAGTTCTCGGCTGCTGTCCTCAGCAAAGGTACCACCGTACCGTTCAACAAGCCGCCGTAGTGTAAACTCTGTGTGCATATTTACGTTTGAAGAGCTCTCGAGTGTCATATGTTTGTTTTTTGGCCTGTCAGTGCTGAGTTGAAGAGTAACAGCAAGGGCTATTTCACTGGCGGTGGGTGTTTATGATGTGCGCAGAACATGTTTGGACTTAAAGTCAACATGAAATGCCATTTACCTTCTGTAGTGTTTCTGTGTGAAAACAGGATACTCAACAGGGCGGATCTTGACTTTGTTCATCAGGAATTGAAAGCGGACACAAGGGATTTGTGATGTAGCCGAAATAGAAAGGTCCGAGAGGCACTGCAGGTTACGTTTTGATAAAAGATTCTGAAGATATTTTTTTCTTTACTTGGCCTCATGTGCACAAGTTGAATCGTGCACAATAAGACCAGGAATCTGTGTTTAAAAAAAGAATAATAATAACAACAAAAGTCCATTTTGAGTTCATGTTGACTTTAAAATAAGCTCTATTAAAGCTTTGAGATATACTGGGATACGCAGCACAGGGGAATTTCACCAACATGAAAAATTTTAGATTTTTATCAGAAAGAGAATGAAAGACATTGTGAAAATGTCCAGATTTTTCTGACGAAAGATTTTGCAATATGTAATCTAATGTAAAGATTTTCAAGTATACTGTTTATAGACCAAATCAGCGGGTTCAAGGGGTTGGTTAATAGCCAGGGCTCAGGGAGGGGTAGGAAAAAAAAAGGGGGGGCTTGAGCCACTGCAGATTTAACATTAGCCATCCGGTTTCAGAGAGTATTTTCTTTGAGAAGATTTACGGACTGACCAGTCCTCCGTGGGAGCCATACAACACCTGCTGACTACATGAAGCGATCTGTTGATCAAGTCCTCATTCTTGAATGGCTTTGAAGTTGTATATTAACAATGTGCAATGTGCCATTAATTGGAGTAGAGTACACATGCGTGTATTATTGTAATTGCTGCATTAAACTTTATTCGGTTTTTAATTTCCAATTCATCATCTTTTTATCCTACTGTTGTTGATTTGATTCACCGAATGCTGGGGACGTTCATAAATCAAGCTGGACTTAATTGAACAAACTGGGCCGCTGTTTTCTGCATTATATGTAGTTCTTTTCTCTTCTCAGTGCTATAGATAGCCTGAAGACATTATATGCTAGGATTTCAGTCCTTCAAATGTTATTTCTCATAATGAAATTATAGGACAAACCGCATTTTATCCTGTTGTTTTATATTATTATCATTGCTTTTCATATTCCTGCCTACAGTATAAAAGCAGACTGTGTTTAAATATCCAGTGTGGTTGCTAAGCAACAACATCATTGCCAGGAAATGCTCTTTAAAGCTTATTGTAGCACCTGACCCTCATCTGCTGATGCCGAACATAGGTATATCAGAATTACGTCACTATCACATAAGTAAAAGGTTAGTTAATGCGGGGAACGTGTTCTTTGTGTCCTCGATGGCAGACAGAACTAAAACACGCACATCCTCAGTCGTACACGTACAAGACATGATCTTATAAATGAAGAAATGCACATGCAGTTTTGAGGGAGACATGTTTGCGTTTAACACACACACCCGAAATGTCTGCATCACATTTGCAATGCTAAAGCTACGCAAATAGTCTATAAATGAACATTGATTTCTCACAGAAGAGGAGAATCTCATTCTGTTATTGGACGTTAAACTGAGTGCAAGATGAGTCATCAACCACATAGATTTATTTTTCCTGAAAGAGAAAGTTTGTATATTTAAAACGCATATTAGTGTGATCATATTAGAGGCTTTTTTTTTTTTAAACACACCAGCATATTGCTGACAAGCATCAACTTGAAGAGCATTTGCTCAGACAGACATTATATTTCCAAAACCTCACTACAGAACCAGTTTTTCATACGTCTATTTGAATATTCCACCATAAACCGAATTGCTTTCACGAGATCAGTCAATGTATGTCCAAGCTGAGACGTGTGTTGTCCCGTAGCAGGTTGTTCTTCTCTATGCATCCTCTTTGTGGCCAGCAAAATCACATTACCCTTACGGCTACTGAGAGACAATTCATCTGAAGCGTTCCCCCATTTCAGAAAGCTGCTCTAAGCTGATTTGCAATGACTGAGAGATGAAGACAGCGGTGTATTTTAAGACAAGGCGAAGCAAGCTGTTTCTGAATCAGCACAGAACTATTGTATTATGAAGCAGGATCATCACTGTAAACTCTTAATGTGGTGGATCTCTCTCTCTCGTCCTCACACTGACTGTGTTCATGTATTGCCTTGTATATAATCTAAAGATGTAAATATTCTCTATTTTTTGACTTATCATTAGCAGAATACTCGTGGCGTTTTTCAGGATCTGAAACCGCTTTTTGGAAACTATCTGCATTTCTCTCTCCTATTTATGGGTGAATCTCATGAAAATGGGTCGTATTTCATCACGGTGTAAATGATACTGTGCACAAAGAGGGAAATAAGGATTGATCAGGCTTATTTGACCACTAATGATTACTGCGGCACTTTTGATTTGTGTGTTGATTTTCATTATTATAATAAAACAGCCATATTAATGTATTCAAATTATATATTTGAAGAGTTCAGATGGGAAAACCTCTAAATGCCATCTGAAATCTCCTAAAATGAGCATTTTTCTATGTTTATGTTCAGTTATTTCACTTTAACCTCTTAAAGGTGTTTTTTTACATGCATTTTTTTTCTCTCTTTGCTATTTGGGCTTATTGGAAACTAATTAGAATAAAACCTAAGTATCATCTTATGATATGATGTACTTTTAGAGAAAAATTATGTCCATATGTGTGGACTCGTGATCCGTATTTACATAAAACACTTTTTTCCTGACTGTTTTTTAATGCATATACACTTAAAAATAAAGGTACATGAGCTGTCACTGGGGTGGTACCTTTTCAAAAGGTACACATTTGTACTTGAAGAGTTCATATTGATACCTTAAAAGTATATATTTAGTACTTATATATTTTAGGAGGAACAATTTTGTACTTTTTAGGTACTAATATGTACCCTTGAGGTAATAATATGGACCTTTTAGGTACAAATTTGTACCTATTGAAAAGTTACCACCACAGTGACAACTCGCGTACCTTTATTTTTCAGAGTGTATAACATAAATTTTTGAATGTTTTGACTATCAGAGAGTAGAAACAACATTTTTTTCCCCCATTTTGGATAGTTAAAAATAGTGTTTGAGACATTTCATATGCTGCAAAACAGTTGCAGGATGACAATGTTTGTCTGTAACAAAATATAAAACATTTAGGCCCAGTTTCACAAACAGGGCTTAGATTAAGCCAGGACTAGGCCTTAGTTAAATTAGGCTATTTAAGCCATATTACTGGTGTGCACCTGGAGAAAAAAAAATACACTGATGTATTTTAAGACATCTCACTGCAAGTTATTTTGAGTTGAGACATCTCAAACATGCTATTTCATCTTGACTAGCCTTAAACCTTATTTGTAAAACCGGGGGTTAAAGTATTTCAAATAGCAACTGAAGAGCTAAAATGTGCTGTCCATGTATGTGGCCACTAAGCCCTAGGACAGGGGTCGGGAATCTTTTTTTCACCAAAGAGCCATTTCTGATTTATTTATTTTTTTTCACAAATGCATTTTGTTAAAGAGCCATTGAGATAGTCTACTATAAATACTACAAGTTTGAACAAAATCTTTATTTTTGTCCATAAAAAAATAAATAAAAATGAAGCATCATGTTTAGCAAGTCCATGAATGTAGGAAGGAAAAATTAGAGAATTTTTTCTTTTCGCCATCACCACTCATGGATGTTGTTTGCATTTATGTGCACAAGGTCACCATAGAAACGTAAGTTGTTTGCCCTTTATCGCAATCCAAGTTTATCCACAGCGCCGCACACACACACATTAGTCGAAACGCTCTTTCATTGTTAACTGAGTTGTTGTTCATTTTGCTGTAAAAAAAAAATACAATAAAAGGGAATTGTAACTGTATTTTGAACAGGAAACTGATTTCTAGTGATGGCTATAATTTTTTTTTAACCGTAAGATATTATTGAAGGGAGACAGCTGGAGAGCCACATGTGGCTCCCGAGCCATAGATTCCCTACCACTGCCCTAGGAGGTGAAAGGTAATGAAAAGAACTTATTCGTCACTTTAAAAGTAACATTTCAAAGCCTACACACAAGAGTCCGAGAAAAATGCTCATTTTAGAAGAAAATATCAAGCTGTATTTAGAGGATTTCCCATCTAAACTCTTCATATGCATTTATTAATATAAAGTCAGGACGCTAACTATTGTTTTGCATTGCAAATAATGATACTTTTGTGATATTCACCCATATACTTCTCTATATCTCTGTCTTTAGAGCAACACGCCATTCAAAAAATAACTAAAAAATAATCTAAAAGTAATATTTTTTTGCATTAAAGAAAATGAAAAGGTACTGCTGATTTCGGCTGTGCTTCATTTAGCTCTGTTCCTCATCTGTTTACCTATTTATTTGTACTTGAGTATTTTTAGATTGCTTTGGTTTCTCTTCTATGTTGATGCTGTGGAGAGTTAGTTGACTGGCCATCAGTTCCGGGTCAAAGGTTGTGGCAAATGCTTAACTGTGCGTGTGTGAGCCTCTGCACTATGCCCTTCGCTACACAGACGCTCTTTACCAATAAAACATGGACATTTTGGCTTTAGAAACTCTTGACTGTGTGTCTTTATGCTTGATATAATGTGCTGTAAACACTTTATGAATCTAGACATTTACCACTGTTGTGCAGGCGGAGATGTTACACTTAAAAAGGGGAGTGGCCTGTGCCTTTAGCAGCCAATCAGTAATGCTTGCAGCATATGACTTATGCATTTGGGGGCGGAGTTTTTTTTTTTACATTTTGAATTGATTAGTTCTACAAGTGGCACGGTGGCTCAGTGGTTAGCACTATGGCCTCACAGCAAGAAGGTCGCTGGTTTAAGTCCCGGCTGGGTCAGTTGGCATTTCTGTGTGGAGTTTGTATGTTCTCCCCGTGTTGGCGTGGGTTTCCTCCGGGTGCTGTGGTTTCCCCCACAGTCCAAACACATGGGGAATTGGATTAACTGAATTGCTCGTATTGTATGAATGTGTGTGAATAAGTGTTTTTGAGTGTTTCCCAGTACTGGGTTGCGGCTGGAAGGTCATCTGCTGTGTAAAACATATGCTGGAATAGTTGGCAGTTCATTCCGCTGTGGCAACCTCTGATCAATTGGAAAATGAATGAGTTAATTAGTTCTTTCTGCAGTTTATAAATGATTGAAATAATCAACTGGTTTTTATTTAGGAAAACACTGGATGAGTTAAGACCACTGCGGTTATTAGGCATAAATATCCTTCAAATTAAACGCTGAAGAGGGGAGTGGCTTTTGTTTTTTTTTAGCCAATCAGTAATCTGGGCTGTGGCTTCTGTACTTGGAGGCGTGGTTTTGAAGAGAGGGTGTGGTCTAACTGAGGTTATTTTTTATATGAGGTTTTCAGCACTATTGAGTCTGAATCTTTGAATCTTTTTGTCTTGTAGTTTCTAGATGAGTAAATCGGTGGTTTTCATGCAGGAATCTGATTATTCATTCATTTATTCATTTTCCTTCGGTTTAGTCCCTTATTTATCCACAGCGGAATGAACCACCAACTATTCCAGCAAATGTTCTATGCAGCGGATGCCCTTCCAGCTGCAACCCAGTACTGGAAAACACCCATACACTTTTATTCACACACACACTCTTACATTATGGCCAATTTAGGTCATCAATTCCCCAGTAGCGCATGTGTTTGGACTGTGGGGGAAACTGGAGCACCCGGAGGAAACCCATGCCAACACGGGGAGAACATGTAAACTCCACACAGAAATGCCAAGTAGCCCAGCCAGGACTCGAACCAGTGACCTTCTTGCTGTGAGGCAACAGTGCTAACCACTGAGCCACCGTGCCACCAGAATTAGATTATACACTGCAAAAAAATGCAGTCTTGGAGTTTTTGTCTTGTTTCAAGTCCAAATGTCTAAAAATTCTAAAATCAAGAAGCATTTGATGGACAAGCAAAAATATTGTAATGTTTTAAGAAATAATGAGTCAAAATTAAGCGAGTTTCTTTCTTAAAACAAGCTAAATAATCTGCCAAAGGGGTAAGCAAAATGATCATGTCTAAAGTAAGATCTAGATCATTTTTCTTACCCCATTAGAAGATTGTTTTGTTAGTTTTAAGGTGAAAACTTAATTTTGGCATACTATTTCTTAAAACAGGACAATATGTTTTGTTTGTCTAGAAAATACTTCTTGATTTAGAATATTAGATATTTGGACTGGAAACAAGACAAAATATCTAAGTAAGAGAAGCTTTTTTTTGCAGTGTACTATATGTTGAAACCAACACAGAAGCACAATTACACTTTTTAAAAAACGCTGGGTTGTTTCAACTTGAATTTGGCACAAATATGGAGAAAGGCAAACACTGAGTAAAAAATGTAATTAGAAATAACAGCTAAGGTCTTGCATATTTTACCCAAATTTGCCCCCCACATTTTATTTGCCGAGTGTCAAAAGTCTTTTAAGTAAATAAGCTCCTAAATTAAGACTGAACAGGATTGGTGGTGTGCATTTTTGTTTAACCAATCAATCTGAACATGGCTTATGTTTGGCAATGGATTTCCATCTTAAATATCATTAAGATTAAATATTCATTCATTTGGGTTACTCTCTTTTTCAGAGGTTGCCAAAGTGGAATGAACCACCAACTATCCCGGCATATTTTTTTTTGCAGCAGTAGATAACCTTCCAGCTGCAACCAGGACTGGGAAACACTCATACAAACTTATACACACACACACACACTATGGCCAATTTAGTTCATCAATTCCCTAGCTCATGTGTTTGGGCTGTGGGGGAAACTGGAGCACCCTGAGAAAACCCACACCAACATGGGGAGAACATGCAAACTCCACACAGAAATGCCAACTGACCCAGCTGGGACTCGAACCAGCGACCTTCTTGCTGTGAGGCCACAGTGCTAACCACTGAGCCATCATGCCACCCTTAAAATAAAACACTGAAATGTATTAATATAGTCATTAAAATTCACAGGCCCAGTAATGTTAATGACATAAATGTGAACCACGCATGCTGATGAAGATGCTTGAGTTTATGGTTTGTGCCTGGCTTGATTTTCAAGGTTCATGCATTGGCCAGACAATAACTCATTGCACAAAGCCATGTTTTTCCTCTCTGCAATATCCCTTTTTTTGTGTATTTTATGCATATATGCATTTTATGATCTGCATTTACCAAATGTTACCATGACCCCATCAGCTGAGGCGCACATTAAAACGTCTGTGTACCGTAAGGAATAATGCTAAGTCAGATGCTCATTACCGCAAAATACACCCCGGCATGGTGATCGGCTCCTGTTTGTGAATATGACCAGACGACTGCACATCATTTGGCTTATTACACCGCTACCTAAGGAAATAAATCCATACGAACTCAGTGAATTCAAATGATTTTCTGCAAGGAGAGATTTGCATCATCATTTCACCATAATAATAATAAGCACATAATAAGCACTAAGCAATGTCCTGATTGACCACTCTTAAGAATAATGAAACCCAAAACAGGTTTTTTGATAGTGTGAAGAACATTATCATTATATTCTTGTGGATTGAAAATATCGCATGGATATTGTTCATGGCCCCATTTATACCAATAAAGAGTCCTATAGTTGATCAAACACATATAGAATAAGACTGACTATTGGGAAATGCTCTTTCAGTTTAAGCAGTTTGAGAGTTATAATATAATAGATTAGAGGAAGACTTTGTTGTAATTTATGGGCAGTTTTGAGGGTGAGCTGCTGAATATTCCTGAAGACTGTAAATCTGTTGTCCCCGTCTCATCCCCTCACCTACAACACACACACACACACACACACACACACACACACACACACACACACACACACA
>CAIGQZ010032287.1:3763603-3791096 GCA_903798205.1 Danio tinwini
AGGAGTGGTGAGTGGAGGAATGATGAGAGGAGGAGTGGTGAGAGGAGGAGTGGCGAGAGGAGGAGTGGCGAATGGAGGAGTGGTTAGAGGAGTAGACTGGTGTTGGTCTGCAGTGATGTCGCTCTCCTATTGACTCCTCATTTGGCTGTCAGATGGACACAGTGAATCTGCAGGTTGTTACTGTGGTAAATGTGTGTAGAGTGGTGTATCCAGCAGCCGTTCAGCTCAGTGTTGTGTTTGCGCTGCTGTTGCGTTTGACATATATCGGCCAGTTGTTGTTAATCAGATTCAGCATCTGTGAGCGTCTGCATCAGTAGTGAGGCCTCTGTTTCCATGACAACCACAGGCTGAAAATAGCTCTCACTCTCTCTCTCTCTCTTTCTCTCTCTCTCTCTCTCTCTCTCTCTCTCTCTTTCTCTCTCCCTCTCTCTCTTTCTCTCTCTCTCTCTCTCTCTCTCCCTCCCTCCCTCACATGCATGTATTTATTGTCTCTGAAGACGTGCCAGTGTGTTTCTCCTCATTGGCTTCTCCTCCCTCTGCTTCGCCAGGCTCACCTCTCTGCTCTCCTCCATCTCCACACATATATAGTGGCTCAGTTGCCATGGAAACCTGCAGAAACTATGGTGATGGCCGCACAGCCTCGCCTCAGCAGCACCGAGCAGCTGAGCACAACTGCATGCAATGATTTATGCAAATTAATACAGTAAATTGGCCAAGTCAAACTGAAAGGATATGGTTTTAATGCTGTCAGAATAGATGTATATATACAGCTCAAGTCATTATTATTAGCCCCCCTGTTTCCCCAGTTTCTGTTTCTCTTTGCCATGATGACAGTAAATAATATTTACAAGATATTTTTCAAGACATTTCTATACAGCTTACAGTGGCATTTAAAGGCTTAACTAGGTTAATTAGGTGAGTTAGGGTAATTAGGCAAGTCTAAAAGTGGTTTGTTCTGTAAACTATCCAAAACAAATATTGCTTAAGGGGGCTAATAATATAGACCTTAAAATAGTTTAAACAAATTAAGAACTGCTTTTATTTAGCCGAAATAAAATAAATAAGACTTTTTCCAGAAGAAAAAATATTATAGAAATACTGTGAAAGATTTCTTGCTCTGTTAAACATCATTTGGTCAATATTTTAAAAAGAAAACTAAATTGACAGGAGAGTAATAATTGTGACTGTGTGTAATAGTGGATCATATTCAAATCACATCAACATTTAATGATTTTAAGATTTGTTCAAAGCCTGCTACTTAGGCCCAATCCCAATTCTACCTGTTAGCCCTTCCCCTTACCCCTACTCCTCGTTTTGCTTGCTCATGTGAAGGGGTGGTGGTGTCCCAATTGTTTTTAGCTTGAAGGCGTAGGGCTAAGGGGAAGGGGTATACACCTCTTCGAACGAAGATTTTTCAGGACCATACTTGTTACCAATTGGTAAGAACATTTCCCAGAACGCACCAGCTACAGCGACAGCTTCGCTGCACCCCAAAACAAGGAAATCCACAAATTAGTATTTTGTCATTATTATGAATTTTTACAACAAAAACACGTTTAATATATTCATAACCGCGTTCATGTTTTACCATCTTGCTTTTATAAAAAAACGCTAAAATAAAACCCGCTAAATTTCACTATCTATAATCCCTAATAATAACTCCTGTACAGCAGTCCCACAACATTCTGACACTTATGGTGTAAATACACAGTACAGTTATGATCTTATTGCCACATTAGATTGTTATAACATAATATATGCCTTCAGTGTTATCCTGAAGATAAATACCAAAAAATAACACAACTGGAATAACTACAGCAGTCGCCATTATCTGATCTCATATGAAGCAAGAGATCGCCATGACATATGATGACGTGTGCAGGTGTTAAAGTGCTGTCCCAATTCTTAGGGGTAATTTTTAAAGGCCTTCCCCTTCACACTTGTTTTTAAGGGCCAAGGGGAAGGGGTACAAAAATAGAATTGGGATTGGGCCTTAATATACACTGATAAAGACCTTGAGCACTATCATACACCCGGCGC
Source organism: Danio tinwini (assembly GCA_903798205.1). NCBI lineage: Eukaryota > Metazoa > Chordata > Actinopteri > Cypriniformes > Danionidae > Danio > Danio tinwini. The sequence goes on from CAIGQZ010032287.1 coordinate 3,765,644, forward strand.
AATAAGGTGCAAGACATGTTTGGTGTGATTTGTTGCTATTTTCAGACCAGCGCAACAGTAATTTTCACATTTTGCACCACGTTGTTTAAATAGCAAATCCATTTGCCCCACTTTGTGGGCTTGTGGGTGTGTCGGTCTATAAAGGATGGGAGTTAAGGCGCATTGTTGGCGTGAGGAACTGAAATAGACCGCGCCATTGACCAACTAAAAGCTGCTCTAAAGTCCAGCGTAGAGCACGTTAGTTATGTGCCTATGCAGGTCCAAACGCTTTAACATTGCTTAACACACACAGGATGTTCAGCAATACACAAATATCTTTACATATGAAAACAATTAAAGGATTAAAATGTTACAAAAATGATTATTTTCTACATTAATATAAAAACCACTGCCTCCATACCTCATCTCAAGAGGCTTTTTGATGTTTGTTTTTATGTTTGTTTATATAACTGCTATTTTTACTATTTTTACTATAACACTTTTCAATAGAGTCTGGCTGCAGATTTGCACTTGCACTTTCAGGCTTGCACTCTCGAGGTGCCTCCCAAATCCTACTATTCTATGGCATTTTGTAGTATAAATAGTGTAAATAGTGCGTTCACACTGAAAACTCTAACAATAATAAGTGCACTTTAATTACCCGGATGATGCACTCATTCAGCAGGTAAAATGAAGTGTGGAATGATGGACACTTCACGCACTCAATGACCGCAGCTTTGCTCACAAAGGGGCGGAGCTATCGGGTGCACATGTTGGATAACTTTATTTTATTTTGGATGGTAAAAGCAAAATTCTCCTACAAGAGTGATTATAGCGCCTCCCGATGGTGAATGCGGTTATACTCATGGCAGGTATTATTTGGGACTTTGGTCATTTATTTTACTAATTTGTCAACCGTCAAACGTCATCAGGGAAACAGTTTGAGTTTAGTAAAGTAAACATTAGTGTTTGCTACATACATATACTGTGCTGTTGAGTAAATGAGTAAATGCATAGTGTATAGTGTGCCATTTGGGACGCAGCTTCAGACTTGCACTCTCAGGCAACCGTGCTTCCTCTGCAAGTGACGTCATTTACAATCGACGACTGTGCCCACTTGCATGAAAGTCCTTCAATAATTGAACTTAAGAGTGTCCCTGAGGGGGGAAAATCTCTGAGGTAAGGAATTGCATTAAGAGCGTTGCAACAAACTTTTTATCTGTCACCCTTACCTAAGTGCCTTTTTTCTAAGCATTTCACAGTAGCTTTTTGCAACATATGGCGACGGACGCCACAGTGGCTATAGTTATGTAAACAAATTGTAACAAACCACGAATGCTTAGGGATGGCTGACGTGAAACTGACGTTTCGACACAGTGTCGAGATCCCGAATCGCAAGTGTTTCGAAACACTGCACCGAAGCATGGTCTGAAACACCCAGGTCACGTGACTAAAGTGTTTCGAAACACTTGGTCATGTGACTAAAGCGATTCAAAGCATCGATCAGTTCAGAAGCGTTTCGAGACCTGGCGAATGCGCATTTGACTGACAGGGTCTAACAATTATGTTATGGCCTAGTGGACCGTGCGTGTGCATGTTGTAACTGAGCTTCAAATTACTTTTGGGTTCGAATCCCGACTTCTACAAATACTCTAAAATCATGATTTTATGTATTTTAATCATGTTACTGTTTTATAATGTAGTCTAAATAGGATACAGCTGCTGATACACCATCAATACAGCATCGTTTTTGTAACACTGTAGAACAATAATTCATTTTTTACAGTACTCTGATGGTTGGGTTTAGGTTTTGGGTAGACATAAATCAAATACAATAAATGGGAAATTTAATGAATAATATAAATAATTCTTGTTCACTTCTGGCCACAACCGTGTCTGATCTAGCAACAACCCTGTTTTATGACCAAAACAAGACATATTTATTCACAAAGTGTTTCGGATTCGGGTGTCAGACCAATGTTGAAACAAAACGATACAAGAACAGAGCCATTCAAACTGATATTAAAGCATTTCAAAAGAGCTGTCTCAGTCTGGATTTAAACCCAGTATGCCGACATGGTAGTCAGGAACCCTAACCGCTCCACTAAACCACTTGTGGGTTTAATTTACAAAGTGGAGTTTAATACCTCAATTTGCTCAACTGTTCTTTGCTGACGCTGTTCCAGTGCAATACATAAAAGATGACCACTAGGTGTCACCGTAGATTGGGGTTTCGAAACGTTTCGAAGCTTCGACACATTTGCTTCGATTGTTTCAGTGTTTCATGAAGCCTCGCTTTGCCCACCACTACGAATGCTTGCCTTACAACAGCCAAAGAGCTTAGAATCACCAAGAGGCGACACTCAATAGAACGTTCCATCGCAACAACAGCGCCCAGCAACAGCCCTGCGATTCTGCCATTTTGGATTGAAAGCAATTCCACCATTTTGGAGTGAAAGCGATCGGCTGTCCATTGGATCTTATTGCTCTCGCGATGGCAAGCAGCTGCTTTGTTTTTTATTTATTTATTTAAAAAGCCAATACAACACTTACTATCACAATCATCAGCACTTTTAATAGTTTATTTTACAGACTTATAATTTGTAAAATAACATATATAACAATAGAACAATGCTGTTGTTGTATTGGAGTCTTCATTCCAAAATAGCCACAGATCATCTGTGCTGTTTTCTTTTTGCTATGCGAGTCGAGACGTTCCCTTATCGAGTCGATCTCGACATTATTTTTGGAGGACCTATAAAACTGGGCTGGGATCATGTAGAGACTTTTAAAGCTGCACTGAAACTGCGATTTCATGTGGATGCACTCCTGCATAGACATGTATTAGTTTATTTATTAAATGGTTTTATTAAGTTATTCATCTACAGTCCTGTGAGTCTTTTATCTACAACATTTTTTGAGAATGCTTGTGTCATTTGTTCAAGGGAGCTGATTAGGTCCCTTAAATGTTTAAAAGACGAAATGGTTACTAAGGACTAAGGTGAAATATATAATGGCAGCCTTAAGTGGATCTTTTTTTCTTTTTTTTTTTACCTTGCAACCCAACTTTTACTAAGAGTGCCCTTAACCTTAAACTGAGAGATTTTTGGGTTAAGTACTTTCATGCAAACGAGCCCTGCACTCTCCTATCACGTCACTTGCATCGACAACTGCATTCTTATTTGCAATCGTCATGGGACCTGCTTAATAAAGACGTTTCACAAGTCGCTCAAGAATCATTGCTGTAAGTCCATAATGTGTGTCTGTTAGTTGTAATACTACAACTCCTTGAAATGTTTTAAATACTTAATTTGCATTAGCCTGGTGTTTTTTTGTTCATAACTATGGAAGAATACTTTGTGTGTCTATTTAGACCTGATAGTTGATATAAATGTTAATAGTAGCCTGCTTTGGTGAATTTACATTAAAGCATTATAATCATATGAATACACAAACCGCTTTTCGGGGAGTGTGTGTGTGTGTGTGTGTGTGTGTGTGTGTGTGTGTGTGTGTGTGTGTGTGTGTGTGTGTGTGTGTGTGTGTGTGTCTGTGTGTGTGGGGGGATCTGTCATGGTATACAACTTAAGTACTAAGAATTATTTGACAACATCATCACCGGCAACGCAAACAAACTGGAAATTTACTTGTGGTTTATTTGTGTCGATTGCAAGTGACGTGACAGGAGAGTGCAGGTGTCGATTGTGAATGACGACGTCACTTGCATAGGAAGCGTGGGTGCCTGAGAGTGCAAGCCTGAAAGTGCAAATCTGCAGCCAGACCCTTCTCTCCTTTTTTGCATCTCATTTAAATACATTATGAACAGCAGCTATGCTAATTATTTTCTTTATTCTCCATTTCCACCTGGGGGTACTCATCCAGAGGATCCTAGAGATTATGCAGCGCCATTGATACGATCCAAAACCTGTGAAGAAATGATGCCAAGGTATCCATAATCCTGGACAATGCTGTATCATGAGCTGATGCTGTGGTGGTCATGGAGGAGTGGAGAGCATGAGACTGATTCCTGTAAGACCACAGTGACAGACGAGTCCTCGCTTTGAGCTTGTGGGCCAGCTTGAACACTCACCAGGAACCTACTCACACCCGCAGCTTCTCCACGATGGATGTCCAGCGTTCTCCAGTCTCCGGCGCCTAGACTGCAGCTCCACACAGGATGTTTGGGAGAAATGGTCGTGCCCAACAGAGCCTGGTTTCTCTCAAGGTTTATTTTTTCCTTCATCAGTTGGTGAAGTTTTTTTCCTCACCACTGGCTTGTGTGGTTTGGGACTTGTGGAGCTGCACATGGATAGATTTGCTCTTCAGTGTTTGGACTTTCAGCAGTGAAAAATAATCCACTCTGAACTGAACTTCAACTCTAAAAACTGGACTTTTCTAGAACTTCTATGTTAAGCGGCTTTGACACAATCCACATTGTAAAAGCTCTAGAGAAATAAAGATTAATTTAATTGAATTTCTTTGGTTTATTTATGACAATCTGCCTTAGTATAATGTTATCATTATCAGCAGTATTATTTATTATATGCACATTTATATTTGTTTTAATGAAAACAGGTTTAAATTTGTCCACCTGTGTGGTTTTGAAGACGTCTGCATCACCATATGGGGCATTAATACAGGATGTGTGTTTGATATAACTCACTTTTTTGACCACACTTCGTTATTATTGTTCATTTATTCGTTTGCTGTAAATTAGAACTGAATTTAGAAATAGTTTTGAAACAAATCTTTGCGCTTAACAAACTAAATTAAATATGTAGGCTAATGCAGGGATTCTCAAACGGTGGGGCTCAGCAGGTTCCTGCAGGTGGGCTGTGAGATAGCTTAAAATGAACTTGATTATTGAACTATATTTATTTGATTTTATTATTAAATATGTTTTATATAAAAATTTTTTGGTGTAATAACATGTCCCATTTTCTGTTACTGATTACTTCGGACTTGGTGCAAAAAGAGCCTTACTGTAAAATACAGACCACCGTGGCTGCACTTCCAACCGCTGCATGTCAACTAGGACTACATGCTCAGCTGCATAAAGCAAACCGTCACGCAAATGTAAAGGTAACGATGATTAGAGTTATGACCAGTCTGTGCATGCCTCATGTCTGCGACTCGTATCAGAGTCGCACATCTCCGTTGATTCACAAACTGTGCGCGCTCTCTTTGTGTGAATTCTTTAAAATATAGGTATAGTTGTCCAAATTAGTGTTTTATAACGCAAGTGTGAGTGTTTTATAACGAACGCATGGCCATACAGGAGGATCTAGCGAGACTCTGTTGTGTTTTAGTGAACAGCTGTTCACTACTGTCAGCGAACTCCAATAATATCCTAAAAACTCAACCGCCTTCAGATCGATGTGTTTTAACAGACTCAGTGTTTTCACTGTATTTTATAAAAAAAGAAAAATTAATGGATATGATCAATAGATGAATAATAGTCAGTCAAATGTTGTAGAAAAATAATAATAGTATAAGCAAAAGAAATGTTTTGCTAATAAATATGTTTAAAATAAGCATTTTCTCTAGACAATCAGTCACAAAAATGTCAGACGTGGGGCTTAAAAAAAAATTTGGAGAAGGAGGTGGGCCCCGAAGTAAAAAAGGTTGAGAACTCCTGGGCTAATGGATGTCTTCAGTGGAGTGAGTTTCCACCGTTTCCTTACTCCACGAAAATTAAGGAGTAAAAACTAAAAGTAAAGTGAAAGTAAAGAGGCTGAATGGAGGAGGCTGGTCCTTTATCCTCGCGCTGCAGATGCTCTGTTTAACTGTTTCCTCACTAGTGAAGCGTTCAGTTTTTCCATTTATAAAGTCCGCCATGTAAATCGCAAATGCACCATGGCGCAACGCAACTGACTCTTAAAGGGAATGAGAGATGAGACTCTGATTGGATTAATGCACGTTATGCTCAAAACATAAGCACAACCCTGTTAGACCATAAGTCGAGGCACAAAGCGTAATTTTCCATCTTTAAAATAGCAAAAGTGGATTCAGACACGCTCGTAATGCTTTTGCGTCATGAGCTTAAAGGGCACCTATTTTACCCCTTTTTTAAGATGTAATATTAATATTATGGTTCTTCTGAGTGTGCCAGTTTAGCTTCAGTTTAAAACACAATTCAGATTTTTTTATTATGACGTGTTAAGTGCCATTTTGGGGGCGTGTACACAGTTCGCTGTTTTAGACTTCCCGCCCAACTTAACAAGGGGGCGGAGCCAAGAGCTCCCCTCTTTGTATATGGCAACAGACAGGCAGACAGAGAGAAACAACATGAGTGAGAGGACCAGCATTCAGCTGTACATGTACGACTCAGACACAGACCAAGCAGAGAGTACAAAATCATTTGTGTCTTTGTATAGTTTTACAGCCAGCTGTGTGCTAGTTTAAAGCTCCAAGCTTGTAGCCTACACCGAGACTAATAAAGCACACTGAACTTTGACTGAAGGGCATCACACACCGGATGCACTGCGACACGGCGCGCACATGACAGTTGAAAGTATCGCACACTTGCAGGTGTGTGTCCCCTGATCGAAACTTATGTTTAGAATTCAGAAATGCATGCCGCTGCGTGGCGCGATGCTGCTTGTTGCCGAGCAAACCACCGGTCCTCACTTTCATCTGCGACAACGCGAAATGCATGTTGCTGCGCGTCGTTAGTTCGTTATTTCCAAGGGAAGGACGAGCACTTGAGGCAGCGCGCTCGCACTTTCCAGCTGCACCTAGTTAAGATGACAGGGAGCTTCTGTGACCGCGAGAAATGCAAACCGCTGAAGTTTAGGGAAGAAATGAAAATGAAAAGTACACATGTATGCAAACCCACCAAAACTCAAACACTGGCGGCGAGGAGAGCGATAACTTGGTGAATGTTGAGCCCAATGAGCCTTACATCTAAAAATAGAGCAAGGTTGTTTCTTTGGTGTTGTCGCTTTGACTCACACGCTGAAAATGGCGGACATGAAACAACATACTGAGGATATGGTAATGCGCACCTGTCAATCAATATTGGTGGGCGGGGGGACCGCACTCCTACGTCAAGTTGCGGTCGATCTCAAAACCGATCCAATTGGTCCATCGTTTTTATGTTGTTAAATTGAAAAAAAAGGACTGAGTGTGTTTATATCACCCTGATGGGTGATATTTGAATATGTCTGTCCAAACAGCTTGAAAAGTAGATTTTTCCCCATAGGTGCCCTTTAAGACTTTGTGCCTAGATTGTTAAAATAATATCATGATATTGTGATGATACTTCATGATATTGTGATGGATTCAATGAGCAGACAGTCAGAGTGTTTATTATCCATGTTTTGTGTGTGTGTGATATTCACCTGCAGATTAGATCAGAGATGGTGCAGTTGTCATAAATTAGTTTTATTTTCTGTTCTGCAACACAACAAATGCAGACACAATTGAACAAACACATCCTAGATAACGCTTTAAGACTGCATTAAGACTCATAGTCATCATATAACGCACTCCGATTATTCAGATCACATTACAGATCGCTCGCTTTCGCTTCAAATCATTTGTGGCGACTAACGCTGCAAAGACGGATCTGCGTTTTTTCAGTCACTATTTAAGCCATTGTTTTTGAACATGCATAATTGTCCGTGGCACATCGTCACCGGTTGCTATAGTTTTGATAAAAATATTTCTCACTGGGGCTTAATGCAGTCAACCGAGTGTTTATTCAGAGCCATCATAAGCTAAAAAAAAACAGAGCGAGCGTGTGAGCTGGTGTTCATGAACACACACACACACACACACAGGACTTTAAAGCAGAGGTTTGTGGTCAATCGTACTCAGTGGACGTCATTTCCGATCCGCTTGGTCTCTGCTGTTGACAAGCTCTCATCCGTCTAGTCCTTCTTCTCTATCGGTGTGGCTGAGATTAAAAAACACACACAGAAAGAGAGAGAAAGACAGATGAGATACTGATGATGTGCTGTCAATCACAACCTCTCAAGCTTATTCTCCACTGTAATGACAGAACAATGGAGGCTGTTCACTGTTATGATGTGTTTAATGGTCATCAGCATCTTAAATCCCTGAACGTTTTGAATATAAAAAAAAGGCATGTACATTTAGGGTAGCACTAGTGGTTAGCACTGTGGCCTCACAGCAAGAAGGTCACTGGTTCGAGTTCTGGCTGGACCAGTTGGCATTTCTGTGTGGAGTTTGCATGTGCTCACTGTGTTGGAGTAGGTTTCCTTCGGGTGCTCCGGTTTCCCCCACAGTCCAAACACATGCGCTATAGGGGAATTGAATGAACTAAATTGGCAGTAGTGGATGAGTGTATGTGTATGTGATTGTGTTTCCCAGTACTAGGTTGTGGCTGGAGGGGCATCCGCTGCATAAAACATACGCCGGAATAGTTGTTGGTTCATTCCGCTGTTAAATAAGGGACTAAGTCATAAGAAAATGAATAAATTCAAGTACATTTATGTATGTATTATATCCTCTTTGCATCAAATTACAACATGCGTGTTGTTTGTAATGCAGCATCTATGGAGGGGCAGTAAATTTGACGTTATTGTCTCTTCAGTCTCACACTATTTATTTCCTTTTTTCTGAAAGTCTTGATAACACCATTGTGGTGTTTTTCTTTTATTTCAGCCAATAGGATTGTAAAATAATGATTTGTTGTACTCTCCTATTCACTGCGCTCTGAGTTTACCAGCTATGACAACTTCCAATGCTGAGAAACCCGCAAATGTGAAAAGAGTTCATTATTTGGCTAATTAACTGAGCGTACATCATAACTATACGTTTTAGTCATGTCTATTACACTGGATTTAATTCAGACTGTTTCTGCTTATATAAAAAAAAGAGTCCTGAACTTTGCATTACTGTAATAATAAGAATTTGAGTAAGAAACGTCTTAAATGTCCTTAATGTAATGCAGAAATTTCTCAGTGTTTCGTTTTGTAGTACAATTGCACACAATGACATATACAGTTGAAGAATTATTAGCACTTGAGTGAAATTTTAATTCTTCTCCAAATAGTGCTGTTTAACAGAGAGATTTATATAATAGTTTTAATAACTCATTTCTAATAACTGATTTCTTTTATCTTTGTCATGATGACAGCACATAATATTTGACTAGATAGTCTTCAAGATACTAGTATTCAGCTTAAAGTGACATTTAAAGGCTTAACAAGGTTAATTAGGCAACTAAGGATAATTAACCCTTTTAAGGTGTTTTTAATATTGACCTTAGCAGATTTACATTTAAAAACGATATAATAAAACAAGACTTAATCTATAAGAAAAACAAATAGCAGATACTGACGATGTGCTGTCAATCACAACCTCTTATTCTCCTGTTCACTGTTATGATGTGTTTATTGGTCATCAGCATCTTAAACCCCTCCAAAGTTTATAATATTTAGATTTGTTTTTAAATGTGTGTACATTTATATGTATTTACGTGTGTATTATGCAGCAAATTACAAAAATGTAATGTAGCTCAAATAACTTTTGTCTTTGCCATGATGAGAGTACATACTATTTTACTGGTTATTTTGCAGGCGTCACGGTGGCGCAGTGAGTAGCACGATCACCTCACAGCAAAAGGGTCGCTGGTTCGAGCCTCGGCTGGGTCAGCTGGCATTTCAGTGTGGAGTTTGCATGTTCTCCCCATGTTGGTGTGGGTTTCCTCTGGGTGCTTCAGTTTTCCAAACACATGTGGTACAGGTGAATTGGGTAAGCTAAATTGTCTGTAGTGTATGTGTGTGAATGAGAGTGTATTGCCCCATTTACGCAGGGCTTCAACGTCAACGTTTGACATAGGGCGTGTCTGAAGTTGAGGCTGACGCGATCGTCATAGCAGCATCAGCCAATAGACTGATTTCACGCGGCTGCCATTATTAACAGCGAAATCGAGGCTGCGTTGGGAAGAAACCTGGAAGTATCGCCTGAGTCACACAGGAATGTTGTGTACCTGGCTGTATATCTTATCAGCGAAGAGAAAGTGACACAAATTTATACTTTCACCGCCTTTCGAGTGACCCGAAGGTCCGTTCTGAATGAATAGTGAAAATAAAAAGGGATATCGAACCTCATTTTCAGCTAAGTTAAGGGAAATGGCACTACTTAGCTAACGTTTTCTTTCCCAAACACACATTTTAGATGCCATTCATCAAACTCAAGTTAATGAACTGATTCTTTCACCATATAAAGCCGAAGTCACACTAGAGTTTGAGCTTGCCAAATTCTGTCGTACGTCGCTGCGTAAAGGGGCGGGATTAAACAAGATGATTAGACATTAAAAAAAGTGAGCGATTGCTCCATTCATATGCACGCGAATGCGTCAGACTGGAAGCGCAGGGTCATGCGTCTGAGTTTCGCAGGTTGCTGCGGTGCAAAGTTCAAGCTTGGTGAACTCTGACCTGCGAAATCGCATCACTTGACTGTGTAAGACCAATCCAGGATCAAAACATGACCTCTCTGAACAGAAATTTAAAACATGGAGCAACATCGCTCCATCGCTCACTTTTTAAAATGTCTAATCATCTTGTTTAATCCCGCCCCTTTTTGCAGCGCCGTACGACAGAATTTCGCAAGCTCAAACTCTAGTGTGACTTCGGATTTAAAGTTCTGTTCAGAGAGGTCATGTTTTGATCCTGGATCGGTTTCACGCAGTCAAGTGATGCGATTCCGACGCATGACCCTGCGTTTTCGGTCTGACGCATTCGCGTGCGTATGAATGGAAGTCTATGGGGAAAAAAGCCCAGTGTGACCGCGGCTTTAGACTAGTCACGATACAAAATTTCCATAATGAAATATAAAAAACACCTGTTTCTCGTTAACATTTAAGCGCTGTTGATGGCGTTCTTAAACAGCGCTGATTGGCCAGTGTGTTCACGTGCTCAACAGAAATCACTATGATTGGCTGTGAAGGTCATCAGTTCACCAAACTCACCGCTGAGTTTACAGTCTGTACCTGTAACCATGAACTAAAGTCTAGGAGGACACTTAATCGTATCACTCTTAAAGAGATTATCATGTTATTTGATGCCTAATATGCTTTTAATTGTTTTAATTAAACTGAACTGAATGATATTAAAGTAATGTTTACACCATTTCTGCATTTTAAAGTCGCAGCAACAGCTGGAGGTTTATAGTCCACAGCATATTGTTGCAATGTTTACAGTGATGATCCTATACTTCCGGGTTTCTTCCCACCGCAGCCTCGCTTTCGTGTTTTAAAATGGGGGTCGCGAGAAATAAGCGTATGAAATTAGTCAGCAATCGGCTACTGTCTGAGCTAGTGTATTTGCATACAACGATCTGACTGGCTGATGCTTCTGTTGGCGCTTGAAAAGTTGACAAAGTCCTAACTTCTGCAGCGAGCAACACCATGGGTGTTTCCCAGTACTGGGTTGCAACTGGAAGGGCATCTGCTGTGTAAAACACATGCTGGATAAGATGGCGGTTCATTCCGCTGTGGTGACCCCAGATTTATAAAGGGACTAAGCCGAAAAGAAAATGAATGAATGAATGAATGAGTTAATGGTTATTTTGCAAGTTGCTAGTATAAAGTGTATTCTAAAGCTTAACAAAGTTAATTAGGTTAAGCAGGCAGGTAAGGATAATTAGCCAATTTTTAAGGGGTTTTTAATATTGACCTTAGCAGTTTTTACATGTAAAAAATATTACAATGTCAAAACAACAAAAAAACAAGACAACTACTAGAAGAAAAAAATAGGAAATACAGTGAAAAATGTCCTTGCTGTGGCTCAGTGGTTAGCACTGTTGCCTCAAAGCAAGAATGTCACAGGTTTGAGCCCCAACTGGGTCAGTTATAATTTCTGTGTGGAGTTTGCATGTTCTCCCCGTGTTGACGTGGGTTTCCTCCGAGTGCTCCGGTTTCCCCCACAGTCCAAACACATGTGCTATAGGGGAATTGAATGAACTAAATTGGCCGTAGTGTATAAGTGTGCATGTGAATGTGAGTGTATGGGTGTTTCCCAGTACTGGGTTACGTCTGGAAGGGCATCCGCTGCATAAAACATATGCCAGAAAAGTTGGCGATTCATTCCGCTGTGGCAACCCCAGATAAATAAAGGGCTGAGCTGAAGGAAAATAAATGAATGAATGTATGCTATATATATATTTATTTATATATATATATATATATATATACACACACAAATGTCCATATCTTTTAATAAAAAAAATTATAAAAACTGTCTGATCTGAACTTTGGAATAATATATATTTGTCAGATATTCAAATTCAGCAACATTTGAGTTACCTACAGTACTAACTAAAGAGACAGTTCACTTTATATAAATAAATGGAACAACTATCCGCTTGTTAAGTGGTGGCGTGTTGGTGACGTATGTAGTACTGTTTCCGGGTCCAAGTCGCCACTTATTTGAATTGACAAAATATTTGTTTATGATTACTTTTTATTCATATCACACATTAAAGTGAATTTTATATAAGGTCATAGTGTACACAACAATCACTTGGCTTGCTGCATCCCAAATACCAAAATTTTAACAATTTATAAAAAAAATTATCACTTTCTGGCCATCAGATATTAGGCAAGGACATATATATTGCGATCGTGATTTTCAAAAGTATTACAGCACTTTGTAAACGTTTATTATTAGCATTTGATGAGTCTCCTCATTCAGTTTCATAGACCGCTTGGACCCGGAAGCCCCTTCGCGTGACTTCACACTTAACAAGCGGATAGCATGAGAAAACAATGACAACATTTTCATTTTTGGTTAGAATAACCCTTTATTACTATGAACCCTTTAACAGCTTTATGATATTCTTAAAAATGTATATAAAAATAATAATATGAATATATGATACATATGACTGTAAATGATCATAATTTCTACTTGACAAATTGAAAAGTATCCCAAGTGTCACAATTGACTAGTAAAAAAGAGAAATGTCAAATTAAATATAGCTGTCCTGCTTTAAACGATCTTTATAATCTACACAGCATCTGATTATACATGAAATAAATCACATTCAGTGTGTTAATGAAATGTTGGACTGTGTAACTTTACTGTTTGCTCATATTCATTACGTGTTTCCAGCTGAATGTTGTGTGATGACGGATCCTCACGTTAAACAGAGGATAATTTTCTAGTAATGTGTTTAATTGTTGTCAGAAAACATGACACAGCAGTTTAATGAAGGAATCACTGAAGGTGCTGCTGAACTGCCTCCGCCCTCTAGTGGACCAATGGAGAACTGCAAGTCCAACAATCAACTCCCGCATCTTTGATTACAGAATAGAGATCTTAAAAATTACTTTACTATGACTTCTCCCCCATTATAAGATCCATTTAACATGCATTCTATGTCAAAATCAGAATCTATGAAAAAACATTTGTCTATAGATTTCTACATGATCTTTCTTCTATCATTTATCTCTTGTTGCATTTATTTTTTCCCCTGGACATTTCTTCAATCTATACACACAATAGCCTATTGAATTTATTTATTTTTTGTCATACTTTTTAAGAATCAACTCTCGCTATTAACAAACCATTAACTATGGCTTTTAGCTTAATAAACTTCATATTTGCTGCTTGTTTATTAAGATTTATTAAGACTTTAAGTTTATGTATTGGGAGGAATTAGAGATGTAGAATATGTACTTTATATGTTCTAATAAACAGAAAATATATTAATAATAGGCAGGTAAGAAGATACTAGTTAAAAGTGAGGATTGTTATTTATCTAAACTGTTTATACATCCACTTTATTAGGTACACCTGTCCAACTGCTCGTTAACGCAAATTTCTAATCAGCCAATCACATGGCAGCAACTCAATGCATTTAGGCATGTAGACATGGTCAAGACGATCTGCTGCAGTTCAAAGCGAGCATCAGAATGGGGAAGAAAGGGGATTTAAGTGACTTTGAATTTGGCATGGTTGTTGGTTCCAGACAGGCTGCAGAAAAGCATCTCTGAACACACAACACGTCCAACCTTGAAGCGGATGGGCTACAGCAGCAGAAGACCACACCAGGTGCCACCCCTGTCAGCTAAGAACAGGAAACTGAGGCTACAATTCACACAGGCTCACCAAAATAGGACAATTGAAGATTGGTAGGTCTATAGAAACGTTGCCTGGTCTGATGAGTCTTGATTTCTGCTGCCACATTCGGATGGTCGGGTCAGAATTTGGCATCAACAACATGAAAGCATGGATCCATCCTGCCTTGTATCAACAGTTCAGGCTGGTGGTGGTGGTGTAATGGTGTGGGAGATATTTTCATGGCACACTTTAGGCCCATTAGTACAAATTGAGCATCGTGTCAACACCACAGCCTACCTGAGTATTGTTGCTGACCCTGTCCATCCCTTTATGACCCCAGTGTACCCATCTTCTGATGGCTACTTCCAGCAGGATAAGGCTCCATGTCATAAAGCTTGAATCATCTCAGACTGGTTTCTAGAACATGACAATGAGCTCACTGTACTCAAATGACCTCCACAGTCACCAGATCTCAATCCCATAGAGCACCTTTGGGATGTGGTGGAATGGAAGATTCACATCATTAATGTGCAGCCGACAAATCTGCAGCAACTATGTGATGCTATCATGTCAATATGGAGCAAAATCTCTGAGGAATATTTCCAGTACCTTGTTGAATATATGCCACAAAGGATTAAGGCAGTTCTGAAAGCAAAACGTGGTTCTACCTGATACTAGTAGAGTGTACCTAATAAAGTGGCCGGTGAGCGTAGATACTTGTCTCTTTTTCTGCTAATATTTTAAGTTATGGTATTATTTCCTGCTAAATTGTGCCTTAACTGTACTGAATAGTTTGATCTGATTATTTCTTAAACTCTCAGTTCAGCAGTCTGATCATTCCTGTTGGCTGTTTATAATGTGCTATGTTAATAAAATGAGCTTCCCAGTAAACGTTGGTTTTTATTAAACAGTAAATTCATCTAAAAGTGAAAACATCCTCATTATTTACTCGCCTTCATGTAAATCTAAACTTCTATGAGTTTCTCTCTTCTGTTGAACACAAAACAAGATATTCTGTAAAATGCTGGAAACCAGTAGCCATTGACATCTATAGTAGGAAAATAGGTGGAAAATACTATGTACTTACTATGGAGTGTTTTTACTAACATTCTTCCTTTGTGTTCAACAAAAGAAATAACCTCAAAGAGGTTTTAAGGGTAATTAAATGATTACAGATTTTTTTTTAAAGAGTGAACTGTCCCTTTAAGGCACTATTTTGTATCATAAAGTATATTACAGTACCTTTGATTTCCAATTTGCACTCCACCTCGTCTTCTCCGAGTTCATTTACAGCCCTGCAGGAGTATTTGCCACTGTCGAAGGTGCTGGGTTTGCGGATATTGAGCGTCAGAACTCCCTGGTTATTCTGCATCAGGAACTTTGGATCGTCGCCAATAATCATCTTGTTCTTCATCCAGATGATCTTTGGCTGGACAGAAAAATGAAGATGTCAAGCTACAATAATACGCTTACTCTGCTTACAGCCTGTGCTGGGTGAGTTACTTCAAAAAAGTTAATAATTGCAGCATTATGATAGTACTTAATTTACTTTTAAAATAAGTTAATTACTTGAGTCAATACTACTTAAAATATACATCTCAATGCATAGATAACAGAAATAAACTTTTTAAACTCTTTAAAAGAGTCAAATGTGGCCGTTTTAGCAGAAGCATTTAAGACATTTTCAACATGTATTAAATAGTGCTGTCAAAAGATTAATCCCAATTAATCGCGTACAAAATAAAAGCATGCATTTACAAAATGTTTGTGTATTATGCATATTCATTTTGTTTGTATGTATATTTTTTATTTTTTTGACAAAATGTTTATTGATATTTATAAATTAAATATTTATATCTAATACAAATGATTTATAAATATATATGTAAATATTTTAGACCAAAATTAAACAAAAAGTGCTCAGGGGTAGCTTAAATAATGTGTTGGTGCTCTTTGGGGAAGGGATTCATCAGAATAAAAAGCAAACATCAGTCCAAGGCACTTGAAAGATGTGGAAAAGGCATTAAAAAGTCTTTATTCACATGGCTAATCCGTTAAAAACCTACGCGTCTCGGCAGAGAGCTGCCTTTATCAGGATAACGTTAGGTACCACTTTATTTTGATGGTCCATTTGAGTATCAGTAGACTGTCTGCTTAATATCTGCTGATATTGCTCCTTCAACAGAAATTTAACTGACTATAAGAAACTTTGCAAGTACATGTCCACTTACACTAACCCCAACCTAAAAGTCTACTCATACTCTAATGAGAATTAGTTGGCATGTAGATGCAATGTAACTTGCAGTAAATTCAACAATTGGAACTGCTCTGTTGATGGCGTTCTTAAACTGCGATGATTTGCCATAGTATTCACCAGTGCTCAACAGAAATGACTGGGATTGGCCGTGAAGGTCATCAGTTCACCAAACTCACAGCTGTTTCCTCGGTGTAAACACAGATGAACGATCCGCTGATGAATCGACTGATCTTCGCAGCTTTAAAATGCTCCAGTGTCTGTTTATCTGTGCTTGCACTCTGTAAAGAGCGGTGAACTGATGACCTTCACAACCAATCACAGTTATTTCTGTTGAGCACTGGTGAACATAATGGCAAAGTTTAAGAAGGCACTCAACAACGCTTAAATATTAGCATGAAATGGACGTTTTTAAAACTCCAGTACCGGGACAACACTATTACAGACAACACAAGGGTGCGCTACAGAGGACTGCAGTGTTTTATCACTCATCGGGTTACATAGGCTGTAGCAGGGAAACGTCCCCACGGTGTTTACCTGGTGCCATGAACTGAAGCCTAGGAGGACACTTAAGCGTATTACTCTTAATTTAGTTTGATGCCTAATATGCTTTTAATTCTTTAAATTATACTTTAACTGAACTATATTAAATGGATGTTTACACCACATCTGCAATTTGAAATCGCGGCAAAAGCATGTTGTTGCAATGTTTACAGTGCTGGTCCTCTACTTCTGGGTTTCTTCTCACCATAGCCTCACTTAAGTTTTCACTTTTAGAGACAGACCATTTAGGAACAGGTGATTAATAATTATATGAACGTAAACTTTTGAAGGTAAATAATGAACGTATATAATTATATGAATGTAACCCCCCCCCATCCCCCAGCGTATAGGTAACAATCACAAAAACGAGTGCACTTCCACATCGCAGAATAAGGGCAATACTGTAGTGATTTACCTTGGGGAAGGCTCTGACGGCGCAGCTGATGGCAGTGCTGTAGCCGATAGTCACGGCTCGGTCCACCAGTGGTGCAGTGAACTTCGGAGCACAGTTCATGTCCTTCTCTTTATAAGGAGGAGGGTTATACTGCAAACCTGAGAAAGAAACATTCAGAGATTGACATCAAAATCCATAATAATTCATAATGGTCTGCTAAAAGTGCCACTACAATGCACATTTCTGACACCAACCTGTTTGTGTGAATGTATTATTGTATTCATAGTTATAAGGATATATTATTATTACAAATAAACCGAAAAATGCAATATGGCTCAGTGCATTTATCAAGCTTTAGATTTAAGTAACTTGTTATATGCTCTGTATGAATGTATTTGTCTTTGTGTTGATCATAAAGTTCATTCAGGAACATACTGTAGCATCATTTTCTGTCAAAATGTATATATATTTAAAACATGCATATTTATGTGGATAAATATACAGACTTAAATATGTGGTTTAACGTCTGAAAATTTACAAATTGAAACAAATACTAGTAATATTTATTATTTTCTTTCTAGGTAAATTCTTTAGTTATGTTTAATGTTCGTATTTTTACTTGGTGGTTAGTTATTTCTATTACATTGTACTACAGCCATATTTATATATGTGATGAGTTCAATTGCAAGTAAATTAACTCTTTTTTTTATAGATTTTTCATGATTTTTCATTTCATTTTTCTCTTTTTTTATTTTTATTTTCAAAATCATATATATTTTTTTATTTTGCAAATTAACTCTTCAGATTTACTCGATAAATCAGAGATCCTGAAATGTTTTGGCCACGGAATTCACATTTCCCCCAAGCTAATAATACAAAACCCATTGTTTTATTTATTTTATTTCATGCTACATTTTAAACTTGTAAAACTCACTCTTGATCACATTTGATGATGATTGATGATCCTAGCAAACTGAACAGACATTTATTTACGGTTGCTTAGTGTGCGCACGTCCTGGTCCTGTGTGTGGTTGATATGATTATACACGTTACTACAGAGACATGTTAATACGCAGCTGTCAATCAATTCGGTGGGCGGGGGGACCACACTCCTACGTCAAGTTGCGGTCGGTCTGAAAACCGCTCCAATTGGTCCACCGTTTTTATGTTGTTAAATTTAAAAAAAAAAAGGATTGAGTGTGTTTATATCACCCCAATATGACGCTCTATACACTATACCTACACATATGTCTGTCCAAACAGCTTGAAAAGTAGATTTTTCACCATAGGTGCCTTTTAAATGTCACTTTAAGCTGTAAAGAAGTTATTAAAACTATTATGTTTAGAAATATGTTGAAAAAATATTCTCTCTGTTAAACAGAAATTGGGGAAAAAATAAACAGGGGGGCTAATAATTCTGACTTCAACTGTATGTATATTCATTTTCTTTTTGGCTTAGTCCCTTTATTAATCAGGGGCCACGGCGGAATGAACCGCCAATCTATCCAGCATATGTTTTATGCAGCGGATGCCCTTCCAGCTGCAACCCATCACTGGGAAACACCCATACACACACATACACTATGGAAAATTTAGCTTACCCAATTCACATATGCTTATGTCTTTGGACTTGTGGGGGAAACCGGAGCACTATTGCTTTTTCAAAATATTGTATATTATATATATATAGTATTGCATTTTTAAAAACATGTAGTTTTTATTACACTACTAGGCTGTTGAATGCTTAATTCTGAATGGCTGATAGACAAATTTTGACCGCATTATAGAACAATGTCACTATGCTGAATGAGTTATTTTTACAGCCTTCAAAATAAGTAAATAAATCACATCAAAATAAATTAAAATACTTTGCTATAAGGCTGTAGAATTGGCAGATTGAATGAGCTCCGTTGAATTATTTTAAGATAATGCACTTATCTTTTGTATAATTCAATGGACCAGAGAGTGTGCTAACTGTAGTATAAGTGGAATAATAAACTTGGTGGAATTGTTAGAGAATGATGCACATCTGAGGAGTAATAGACACCCACTCTCCTCTTAGCTGTGCCTCATTTTCAAAGTGATCATTAATATGAGCGGTTTTGCAAACTCACCGGATTTGGGGATGATGGCGTTGTTCTTGCTCATGCAGGGGTCCTCACTGAGGCCGCAGAGATTTTCACTGTAGACGCGGAACATGTACTCGTTTCCCATGATCAGATCCGACACGGTGCAGTTTGTGCGGCGATTGTGTTCATACACCGTAAACCACTCCTGCACATCAGATTATAATATCTGGTCAATTTAGGGTTCACAGACAATTATCAAATCCACTGACTTTCACTGACTAAAATGTCATGACCTATAATCAATGGAAAAAATCTCCAATGATTTCAGGTTCTGAACTGCGACACTTGCTCAAATATAATCCCAGTTCAAGATTGCATATCATTCAATGTGACTATTGCAGATGCAAACATTGCAATATTGATGCTAAAACAATATATTGTGCAGCCCTAAACTAAACCTTGATAGAAGAACCAACCGGATATTTGTTTTTTATAAACTGTCCCGTCTCTAGTAAATTCAGCGATTTACCGCAGTACACAGCTGGTTTGTGAGTGTTTGGTGGACGGATGATCGCTCACCTTGGTTTTCTTGTCTGCTTTCTGGATGGTGTATCCGGTGATCTCACAGTTGCCGTCGTCTTTGGGTGGTTTCCACTCTAATGCTGCATTGAAGCCCCATACATCAGTCACATGCACTCCAATCGGAGGGCCGGGTTTATCTGAGAAACAGAGTTAATGGAGTTATACTATACTGTAAATCCGGAATCAGCACGTGAGGTCGAATTAGGGATGTTAGATGAACATTCGGGTCATAAAAGAACTTTTTCAAATTTGATTAAAGCGGTCACACTTTTACAATGAGGTTTCATTAGTTAATGTATTTGCTAATGTGTACTAATAATGAACTACATTTGTACTGCATTTATTAATCATGGTTCAACATTTACTAATGCATTATTAAAAACAAATTCATGCTTTTAATATTAGTTAATGCACTGTGAGTTAGCATGGACTAACAACAGACAACTTGAATTCTATTAATTAACATTAACAAAGGCGAATAAATACTGTACACTGAATAATAAATGTATTGTTCATTGCTTAATCATGTTAGTAAATACATGAGCTAATACAACCTTTATTGTAAAGTGTTACCATTAAAGTTAATAACTAATTATGTAATTATTTGACTAATTATTGTGTAAATTAAAATGTGTTAAAAAATGAAATGATTTTTATTTACATAAACTAATTAATTGCACAATGTAATGTATTTACACAATTAAATTAATTAAATAATCATTTGATTCAATTGAATTCATCTTTATTTCTACAGCGCTTTTACAATGAATATTGTGTCAAAGCAGCTTAAGAAGTCGTATTAAATTAAAACAGCTTCAGTCCAGATTTAAAACAAATATATAATTTAACTAATTTATAATTATATAACTACAATTATAATAACATATAAATTAAATCCAAAAGCAAAATAAGATTTTGAAAATGACTTATTTATAGATGAATGTTGAAATGAATATTAAAGTGATAATTAAATAATAGATTAAAATAAATACATAGTTTTAAAAGGATTTATTAGTACATAAATACAAATATAATATTTCAATACAATTTCTGTGGGTAAAAAAAGACAAATCAATTAAAAACAAATAGTTTTTTTATTATTATGATTATTATCATTATAATAAATATATAATAAATAAATAATTTTTAATTATTTAATAAAAACACACACTGTTATTTTATCAAAATGTTATACATTTATTATACATAATAATTAATCTAAAATCCTTCAAATAAAAAAATTATAAATTTATTTATTATTAAAAAACTATTTATTAACTGTTAAAATATTGAAATAGTATACATTTATTATACATATTAATATTACATATTAATATGAAATCCATTAAATAAACTAATTAATTAATTAACTGATTTAAAAACAATTTATTATCTGTTAAATAATCAACATATTATACATTACACACTAAATAATCTGAAATCCCTCAAATAAATAACTTAATTAATTTAAAAACTATATATATTATCTGTTAAATTATCAACATATTATACATTTATTATACACATCAATTAATCTGAAATCCCTCAAATAAATAACTTACTTCATTGATTTAAAAACGATATATTATCTGTTAAATTATCAACATCTACAATTATTATACATAATAATTAATATTAAATCCTTTAAAAAAATTAATTAATTAATTAAAAACATATGTATTATCTGTTAAATTATCAAAATATTATACATTTAGTATACATATTATTTACTATGAAATCCATCAAATACATAAATTAATTAATTAATTTAAAAAACAATATATTATCTGTTAAATTATCAAAATATCATACATTTATTATACATATTAATTAATATGAAATAACTCATATAAATAAATAACTTAATTTAAAAACTATTTATTAACTGTTAATTTATCAAAATATAATATGAAATCCCTCAAATAAATAAATAAATAAATTTATAAATAAATTCATTAATTCATTCAAATACTATTTATTATATGTTAAATTATCCAAATATTAACATTTATTATACATATTAATTAATATGAAATCCATCAAATAAATAAATTAATTAATTAATTAAAAAGCATATTTATTATCTGTTAAATTATCAACATATTATACGATTATTACGGGGTGACGCAGTGGCGCAGTAGATAGTGCTGTCACCTCACAGCAAGAAGGTCACTGGTTCGAGCCTCGGCTGGGTCAGTTGGCGTTTCTGTGTGCAGTTTGCATGTTCTCCCTGTATTCGCGTGGGTTTCCTCTGGGTATTCCAGTTTTCCCCACAGTCCAAAGACATGCGGTACAAGTAAATTGGGTAGGCTAAATTGTCTGTAGTGTATGAGTGTGAATGAGTGTGTATGGATGTTTCCCAGAAATGGGTTGCAGCTGGAAGGGCATCCGCTGCTTAAAAAAACATATGCTGGATAAGTTGGCGGTTCATTCCGCTGTGGCAACCCCGGATTAGACTAAGCCGAAAAGAAAATGAATGAATGAATACAATTATTACCCATATTAATTAATATGAAATATTTTGAAAATCCCTCAAATTAATTAATTTATTAATAAAAAATATATATCATTTAGCATATACATTTTGCAAAAACAAAAAATAAATGAAAGATGAATAAAACCCTACATACACATTATAATCTCTGTTTCTGCTTACCTACAATTCTGATTTCTATAGTGGCCGAGTCCTCCATGTTTTCAATCTTTAGTGTAAGTGTGTATTTTCCAGAATGATCTCTCTCAGCCGAGCGGATGAAGAGGATCGAGTCCACATTTGAGTTCCTGACACCCACTTTCTTCTCGTCCACCGGCTGGCCGTCCTTAAGCCATGTGGCAATAGGACGAGGTTTGCCCTGGAAAAAAAACATGTGTTTGACTGTATGAAGGTCGCTGGTTCGAGTCCCGGTTGGGCCAGTTGGTATTTCTGTGTTTGCATGTTCTCCCCGTGTTGGCGTGGGTTTCCTCCGCTTGCTCCGGTTTCCCTCACAGTCCTAACACATGCTCAATAGGTGAACTGAATTAACTAAATTGGCCGTAGTGTATTAGTGTGTGTGAATATGTGTGTATGGGTGTTTCCCAATGTTGGGTTGCAGCTGGAAGGGCATCTGCTGCATAAAACATATACTGGAATAGTTGGTGGTTCATTCCACAGTGGTGACCCCCTTATAAACAAGGGAAAAAGCCAAAGGAAAATGAATGAATGTATGGTTCAAAAGCACAATACCTGGAAGGGGATGACGAGGTTGATTTTCTCTCCGACTCTCCGGATGTACTTGGTTCTGAGGTCACGAGGCAGACGGATCTTTGGATGCTCTGAATCGGGTGGAGTAAATTAGTGTGAAAAATCAGAGTAAAACATAATTTTCCCATTTCAGGCCTCTTCTGTCCTTCTCACCCATGATCTCCCTGACGGTCACCGGCTGTCCCAGCAGTGCAGGAGGGCTTCGGCCTGCAATATTCACTGCAACCACACGGAAGTTCACCTTCTCTCCGGTGGGAAGATTTCGGACCACGAAACTCTGGCGCTCCACCAGATCTGTGTTAGCGGGATGCCACTCCGACTCTGGCACACAGACACAGTGCAGGAATGATTATTCACGGTTATTTAATCTAAAATTACTTTAGAAGTACATTAATTATATTTACATTACAATAAAAGTAATGACTGAGTTTTGATTAAATAATTACATTAATAATTAAAAAATTTATTGTTTATATTTGCAAAAATATTTACATTTATAATGATTAAATCATACATTCAAATACATTAATTATATCGAAAATAAAATGTGAAGATATTTTGTTAAATGTTTTAAATTTTTTATGAAATTTTATGAAAAAAAACTATATGAAAATATATCATATTTATTAATCTAAAAAAGAATTATGTTTACTTTAAAAAAAATTCAATTACTAAAACAACACAAATTGGATAATTACTATATATATAAAAAATTAAAATAAAACTCATTTTAAAATGCATGTTTTTTTTGCAATTTCTTTCTAAATGTAAAGGGGTTTTGGATCTCTCTGCTCCTAAAATTACATTAAAATTGAATTATTTGTATTTACATTTACATAAATATTTACATGAAGAATACTTAAAGTAATTATTGATTTTTGCATAATTACATAAATAATTATTAAGGTAATTGTTTATATTTTCATAATTGCATTTATAATAATTAAATCAAATTCAAATAAATCAATTAAACAAAATTAATACATTATTTTAACTTTATTAATATTTTTATAAATAATTATAAAATAAATAAAAAATTTGAAATATATATATTTTTAAGAGAACTGTATTCTCTTAAATATTTAACGCATGTTACTTGATTTAAGTACGTTTTACATTATATCATTATCATTTTTAAAGCCTTTTCATCACCCAGCTTATTATTTAGATTGCACTGTGCTGAAGTGGAGATTAAAATGCGGTTTGGATGTTATGCTGTCCATGCATAAGTATTTACATTTATAATAAATAAATTATACATTTAAATAAATCAATTGAATAAAAAAATAAAATTAGAATAGATTATTTTAAATGTACTAACATTTTTGTGAATAATTATAAGAAAAATTATTATATAAAAATATATGAAATATAATATCTTAAAAATAACAATTACAGTTACCTATATAATATCAAAGAGTTAAAGAATACAAATACTACATACATAATAAATAAATAATATGTATATAATATTAATGAAGAGTTTAGATGCAAAAGCCGCTAAACGCCACATCCACAAAAATGAGATAATGACATTGAGTGAATGTTTTAGGCACGTACTACATGTTCAACAAATGTCCCAATATGTGGATTTAGAGGTTTTTGAAAAAAAAAAGCACAAGTGCATTTAGCTGGTTTTGATGCAAAAGAAAATTTACCTTGTTAAAAACCAAAGAATTGTCTAAAGCGACATTTTTTGAAAAAAAAAGTATTTTATTTACAGCTAATAACCTTTTCATTTTCTATAAAATGAAACTTCTGAACCTAATCAGAGGAGCCTGATAGAAAATGCTCACAAGAAAAGGTCTGATGAATTTAAAAGGTTTTGCATCTGAACTTTTCATATATATATAATATATATGATATATTATATATATATATATATATTAGGGCTGTCAATTGATTAAAAAAATTAACTAATTATTCACACCTTTTTTTGTGATTAATCATGATTAATCACGAATAAAAAAAAAATCCAAAATGCAGGCATTGCAAATATGGAAATTGGATAATAATAATAATAATAATAATAATAATAATAATAATAATAATAATAATAATAATAATAATAATAATAATAATAAAGTATTAATTACAAACAATTGTATTCATTGTAAAGTTGTATTGCGAGTTGAGAACATTAATTATAAAGTAGAAACAATTTTGCTCAGTCCTCCTTAACATTTAGCCAGTTGCTA
This sequence comes from Danio tinwini, assembly GCA_903798205.1. Taxonomy (NCBI): domain Eukaryota; kingdom Metazoa; phylum Chordata; class Actinopteri; order Cypriniformes; family Danionidae; genus Danio; species Danio tinwini. The sequence goes on from CAIGQZ010032287.1 coordinate 3,790,937, forward strand.
AGACAGTTCAGTCTATTAACATTATCAGGGCAGAACACACACACATGCACGCACGCACGCACACACACACACACACACACACACACACAGAGAGAGAGAGAGAGAGAGAGATAGAGAGAGACAGATGGAGAGAGGGGGGGGGGCGGAGAGAGAGAGAGAG